>OV725077.1:62045994-62230994 GCA_928085145.1 Nezara viridula | reverse complement strand
TTGTATTATGTTTATGATTAAATGCTGGTATATAAAATAAAAGATCCTCATACTCTGGTTCTGATATTTACAGTTTCAAAACATTCTGAATGAATTGCATTTTTAAAATAATATTTATTTATTTACCAATTTCCAAACTAACAAGTAGGAAAACATTTGTTATAAACGAATAGGTATTATTGCCCGTATTTCATTGAAATAACGTTCTCTTGGTAGTATGAATTTTAGTGAAATCTAAGGAGTTTTAACTGTATTCAAAATGGGCTTTTCAAGAACTAAATTGATATACGCCTGTTGGCTAAGCCTCAATTCAAGAATGCACTAATTTGCTTTCAGCTAGATTGAGGTAAATTGTTGTTCATTGTTGTATTAAAATTACATTTTTTCTCACGCTACTGCCTGATATCTCTAACTTCAATTTAGAGGATGTAACATTAGAATAAATACGCATTTCATGCATTCATATTATAAATTTGGAAAAAATATGATCTTTACATGTCATGTACACAATTGTACACTTTTTGGATTTTTACTGAACAATTATCTATATTTTGCGTCTTTCTCCTCTCTCTCCCTCCAACGTGGATGATCCATGAACCTTCCCCTTTTCCCATTCGAGATATTCAGTTACGATTCCAAAAATTCATAACCCTGTCAAATAATAATAATAATGTTAACTATAAAATTGCAAAATAGGATTTTGTCCTAAATAATGAAGCCAAAAAAGGCAACAAAAAATAACAATAAAATAAATAATGTAATGAGCCTTCCTCAAAAATCCAAAGGTCTGTCAAAAATATGCCTCCCTCAAAAATTGTAATGGCACAAGTTCCGTCATAAAATTTCCATCTGGGCACGCCTGGTCTCAAGATATTCTCCCAAAGCATGAGTAAGCTGCATTACTCAGCGCCACACATGGATAAAATTCGAAGTTTATAGTTAAATTTTCAGACTGAATGTATAATTAACCAGTTATTTACCGAAAAAAATGGGCACATATTTTAACAAAGGTATTAGTTAACAAGTAAAAAAAAAATGTTTCAGCTTACATTTTAGAGCCATAATGAGCGACCATTAATTTCGGAGTTTTTTTTTTTCAAGATACGGGATCTGACATTAAAAGGGGGAGTGGTGAGGAACATGAGCGGGGTAAAATGAATGCTAGGGATAAAGCAATTTTACACGGTGGGTTAACGCGTTAGGAGCACACTCATCCCTCTTGTGCGTTATCTTGCGAATCAGATCCACCCTAACAGCCCCCATAATACCTCAGAGTGCAGTCAATATTCCGGAGTACTCCTCTTCTTGCTTCTCCCTCTTGGGGTCGAGTTATTGCGTCAGTTCTTGCGTCCCTTATCACCGCTGCGTCCTCTAGATCGGCGCTATCGTCGCCTCTTAATGAGTACCCCTGGGTGTCGTAACAAATGGCTCGGGGGCCGCAATGCGGGTGATTTCGGAAGAGGGGAACTACAGCAGGTGTTGGTCGTATGCGTTAACATCAACTTCTTGAGTTTTCTCTAAGCGTTCATCGGGTTCTTGAGAAATCTGCTCGTAACTAATCATAACATTAGTAGAAAGTATAACTGTAGCTGAATCTACTCCTAAAAGAATATTAATCTCCAAATATATTATTACAGTAAGGCTCGAAATCGGTTTTGTATCTAATATATTTTTTTTTTTTTAATGAAATTTACAACTGTATTACATGAAAAATACAACAGGTAAATGTGACATCGCTAACATAACATGTACAACATGAAGAGAAACTACCCATTGGTAGAACTCAAATTAAAGTTCTATATTAGAAGGTCCCGAGGCCATCTTCTTTTGAGACGCCTCGGAGGGTTATCAGGGATCGAGGAGGAAGCATGGTTTGAAACGAGAGGGTTCGGATGGATCTGCAGTCTGTTATGGAAGGATAGGTGTCAGGATTGGGCCAAATCGGAAACAATGGAACATTAAGGTCTTTATGGATGATTTTATTTGTGACAAAGTAAGGAGCGTTGAGATTTTACGAAGGATTCTGGATTGTAGGGATTGGATACGAGAGGAATTCGATGGTTTACTGGAGCCCCAAAGCTCAATTCCGTAAGTCCAAATAGGTCTTATTATTGTCATATATATGAGTCGTTTGTAGCTGATTGAAAGCTTAGAGTGTTTGTCTAGTAAGTGCTGCAGTCGGGCGGTTTCTAGTCGTTTCAGTCTGTACTTAATATAAGTTCCTCTCATGCTCAAATACCATGAATAGATTTTACGGGGGTTAGCGGATCGTACTGTCCGCTTTTGTTTTTCTTTCTAAAATAAATAAAGTCGATATAAAGATTTTGCTAGGGTTCAATACTGGAACAGTGGTAAGTCTGTGGATAGATACGGGACCGATGGGGCTTTGAAGGTTTTGATGAGTACACCAAGACCCGGTTAAGTTCCTTTGGAACTATCGGGCCCTATGTTTGTTTTTTTTATTCTATTGGCCGATGGTTTTATCAATAACATGGTTTGGATTAAATTGATAATACTTGTATTAAAACCTTATTGGGAATAATAAATTTAAAATCAGTCCAATAAGCGATTCATTTATATTAATAGTTCTATTGTTTATTATCTGCGGTTACTCAACCCAGAAAAAATTTAAATTAAACTTTCTTCCCATTTATGTAAATATACTCTACCAGACACTAGTACTATTTAATAATAAATATTTATTTTTATTTTTAAAAGGTTATTTGTTGCCGTAGTTGAATATTATCATTGTTTAGCTGTAACTAACAAAGAAGCTGTTCTCCTAGTATGATTTTTTTTCCACAAATAGTCACAGCATAATCAACAAGTATATCCATTGTTTCAATAAAGTTTTTTAAGTATAATTGATTTCGATAAAATTACAATATTCTATTAATATACAGTCACTGATATTGTGTTTAAGGTTGTTACTATTTAACAATAGCAAAATATAACTTAAATTAAATTTTCTTAGATGGAATTAAAAAAGAACATAATCTATTTTTATTTACATTAAATCCTACCATATGCCAACATACACACACAGACACACACACACACACTAAACAAAAATAAAATTAAAGATAAAAGACAGTCATGTAAACTTGCATCATTAAAATTTTATAATTTGAATATTCGTCTTCTATGACATAATGTTATGTATTATTATTATTATTACTATTAAGTAGGTAGTAGTATTTTTGATAGCCTCGTTGACTTAAAGAAGGTCTGGTGGGGTTTAACTCGACTTTTTTTTCGAAGCTTATGTGAGCTAAGTTGTTAGCTCATCCATTTTAATAAAATAGTTGAATTAAAGAAATATAATTTCAAAGTTTAAAATTAAATAAACAAAAATTAAAAGGAAAACAATAATCTATATCAAAAGAAAATATATATCTAATCAAACGAAATATATTGAAAATAATGGAATATATAGTCTTATCTGAACAGAAGACAACTGAGAGTTAATCCTTAACGGAGTACTATAAACGCATCCAAATTCTATGGAGTCTACTATCTAACTAGTGTTTTGAACTTTTTTCGTATGTTCTAATTCAAATATGGTTTCTTTTATTTTATAACTATTATTTTTTTTGTAAGGAAACAATCGGGATTATTATTTGAAGAATTTTTTTATATTCAAATTATTTCAACAAAAGATTAATAGTAAAAAAAAGTTTTAAGGAGACAACTTTTTATCATTAATTGGCAAACTTAGAAGATTGAAATGCATCGATGTGGAAAGAGTGTGTGAGCGTCAATATGATAGGGCTCCAAGGCGCTTCTTAGCTATTTGCGTCACTAGCCAAGCCTAGAATGCAGATTAATCTCGAGCAGATAATCGGTGGTGTATCTAGTATTCAGTTTAACCCCGAAATAATTCTTAAAATGTCTTTAGGGAAGTTGATATATCTTAGGGGGAAAAACGATGATAGGGCTCTAGGACGCTGCTTAGCTATTGGGTCACTTGCCAAACCTAGAATGCATACTAATCTCGAGTAGAGAATAGGTTATGTATCCAGTATTCATTGTCACACAGACAGAATTCTCAAAATGTCTTTAGGGAAGTTGATATTTCTTAGGAAACGGAGGTGATTAATGTTATTGTAATTGTTAGTGATGTGAATGTTCAACCACAAACAAAGGAAATATTTCATTCAACCCATAAATGTCTAAGAGGTCTTTTGTTCTCAGAAAACTATTGCACCATTTAATTTAAAGCTAGATATTATACATCCTGGATTCTCATAGTAATGTGCATTTAGGATTATTAAAGTAAACAGAGATATACCAACCAGTAGGAGATCCAGGATTTACTTTTAGGGGGAGGGAAAGTGGTTTATTTATTTTTTTAATAAAGGAAATTATTTTATTAAAAAAAAGGACAATAACTAAAAAACAAAAAAAGAGGAGGCTTGATACATTATTATTTTAAAAACATTAAAAAAAATAATAAAAACAGTGGAGAAAAAGATGATAATGAGATAGAAAACATTATACAAATGGGTTGTTCTTTTGTTTGTTTTTTTATATACCAGGGATAACCAACAAAATTAAACATGAGTTCTAATAGTATTACCACAATAATATAAAATTATTGATAATAATAAATTAAATCCATGTATATTTATTTATTGAGTATTACAACAATTTTTCACTTGGACATTAGTTATAATTAATCATAGTTATAATTATGTAGGATAACATTCACACTTTTCCAATATAATAAAAAATTATTAAATATATAAGAAACATGAATGACAAAAAGTTTTTAAACATATTTATTGAAATTTACAACTATATTACATGAATAATACAAGTAATATTGGAATTAGTAAAATGACATGTACAACTTTAATAAAATACAAAGTGAAAATAAAATGTATATATAAAATAACAAAATGTGATTTATAAAATCAATTGTAAGTAATTCACAGGCAAATTTTATAATTAAAATTTTAAATAATGTTAGTATTAACTATTTTAAACTAAATTATTATTATAAAGAGACACTTGAAATAATTTCAAATACAGTATTTTTAATCACTATGAGCAAAATAATATGTCAGCTCACATTGGGCATACAGCTTTTTTATAAAACACAAGACGCTAATGTTTTTTATTATTGACTAGTTTTTATACAATTTGTGTTTGGACTATCCTCATGTAAATTATATAATAAACAATAATAAATAAGTTTTTAATATATTATATAATATATATTTGCCTTTTTCTATATATTTATATTTTTTCTTTTAGATTTTTTAATCCAAAGTTTGGATTTTCTGACTATTACTTTTTAACTTTTAAAAGATTATTTTATTTATTTTTGATATAAAACAAAAATTATAGTAGATTATAAAAACATTTGTAAGTAAACAACTAATTCATTAATGGTGATATTTATAGATTTCTGTTTTATTGTTGATGTGCTGATATATAATTTGATATGTATATTTATAATAATGTTATTTATATTAAAGATATTATTTTCGACTTGAAAATGAGCAACATGAGCAACAAAATAGCTCGGAAACGTCGTCAAAATACAAAAATGAAATAAAGTGTTTGTGAAATATATAAGGGTTGTAAAATATATTTTTGAAAATAATAAACTTTATTTATAAAAAAATAATGTTTAAGTGGTCCTGTCAAACAATAAGAAATAAAAAAAAATCTGTGATTACAGGTACAATAAAATTTTTAATGATATTTATCTCATTCCACGTGATCACATTTATAAGGCAAATGATTTTAAATATATGATATTATATATATATATATATATATATATACACATAAAAGAGTACATATTTTTATTGTATATGTTTTTACCTCAGATCACTCAGAGATATAATTATGGATCAATGAAATGAAATTGTTTTTCTAATATAAAGTGAGCTTCGTCTTGAAAGCCAGTCTGCAACTGATCTTTTCTTACATTAAAATCTTCTAAAGAAAATGAAGAATTCTGATCCCAATAAATAAAATTATGTAAAGCGATACTACGTAAATTTATTTTTAGTATTTTGTTGTAATTAAATTAATTTTACATATGATTTGAATGAACTTCTCTATCTCTGTTTACTAATATCTTTAGTGACATATTGTATAATTATTCAATAAAGAAATGTATAAGAATCTTGTAAAATATAATCTTTATTATCATTTAACTCGTATTTCTTCATTATATTGGTATCTATTTTCACAAAACAATATATCTGTATCCCGGAGGTAATCAACACCATGTCTATATATATAAATATTTATATTCGTTCAGGAGAGCCAATGTTTCATAACTTTGGACCATTAAAATTTGTTGTTTTTTTTTGTGAGTAAATCTGTACTCAGGAGGTGACAAATTAAAATTCGTTTCTTCATTACTTACCCCCGGGGCACATACAGGGTTTTCAGGGTTAAGTGGCCAAACTGCAAAAATGAACTAAGAACCTCAAAACAAGAAAAAAAATTCTACTGAAGGTATGCTCGCAAACGCTTTGTTTAGGAGATATTCATACCTAAAGATTTTCGTTGTTGTGAATTATTTATCTTAAATGAAATAAATAAAACCTATTTGTTTGTTCTAACTGCTTTATTAATTAAATGTAATCATTAACATTCATATTAAATATTGTGCAAAGTGAATGTATGTCCTTTGTTTAGAAGATGGATTAGATTGAATACTAACATAGCCTTTTATCCCTAACTGTATAAAAACTATTTGCAATATAAGGATTAATACTGTTTGGAATTATTATTGGGAACTCTTAATAACATTTATCAGTTTGTAAGAGGGTTTCGCAGAGTATTCATCACTATGCCTTCCATTTATACTAATGTTGAATGGGCCTACACGCTCTCCAGACCTGACACCACTGGATTTTCTTGTTTGGAGTAACATTAAACAAAGTGTCTTTGCAAGTCCGGTCAATGACCTCAATTCCTTTCGAAGAAGAATAATTGAATCTTGTGAAACAATAACACATATCCAGTGCCGTTCTGCCAATGCTGCTGTTGAAGAATGATGAAATTGATGAAAATGATGAAACTTTGAACAACATTTAATATGAATTTAATATTTGCATTTAATTAATAAAATAGTTGGAACAAATCAATAAAGTTTCATTTACTTAATATAATGTGAATAATTCATAACAATAATTTTTAGGTGTGAATATCTCCTAAACAAATCGTCTGCGGACATACCATCATAGCAATTTTTTTTTTTTTTTTTTTTTTTGTGGTCCTTAATTCGTATTTTCAGATGGGTCACTTAACCCTGAAACACCCTGTATATGAATAACTCGCAAATCTTTATTATGAATTTTAAGAAATGTGGTCAAATTTGTAACATATTAGTATTATTATTAAAATGTTTTGCTACAGGTATCCCAATTTTCTAGATTTCTCCGTTGTGCTAATTCCATTATAATAAACTGAGAAAAAAATTAATGTTAAAATTTTGCTTATCTCCTAGTAAAAATACCCATTCCTCTAATCAGTAAGAATGGAGAATGTTCGTAGCTAGTTCTGTAATATTTGTGGAGGACGGGGAAAAAAAACAACTTAATCTTGTCGCCAACGTCACAGAAGGCAAGATAAGGTAGCGGATAGGAGGCTCGACCCAACAGCTTACGTCATACTTTGTGTATTCCATTGACGAAATCCAAAGGCCTTGAGCCGTTTCATTGATGTGAAAGTTTACCGAAATATCTTCTGAATCACTCGACGATAACGAACCAACTAGTAATATTAAATGAACTTATAAATATAACCGTTTATCAACATGGCAAAATTGTAGCACACAGTTAGCAAGATGGGTCGTACCTGATCTAACTCGATTCGTGGTTAGTTAAATTTTATTTTTTGGAGACAGTGATAAAATTACGTTATTATTATTATCATAGTGATTCATTTGCCTGTTGGTTAGAATAAATTAATCAAAATTAGTACTTGATTACAATATAATATACAATAATATTATAAGCCTACATGATGAAAAACATGTCTTATGTATATTTTAAAAAATAAATTTTTAATAAAAAAAAAAATGCAACTAGTAAATGTGCATTCATGAATATAATAACAGGAAATCTCTTGTTGAGAAACTATCCACTGATAGCTCTCAAATAATAAATTTACCCAAGAAGATCACGAGACCACCTTCTTTTCAGACGCCTCGGAGGGTTAGCATCAGGGAAGCAAGGTTTGAAACGAGAGGGTTCGGATGGTTCTGCAGTTTGTTATGGAATTATAGGTATATGGATTGGGCCAAATTGGAAACATATGCAGCATTAAGGTCTTTATGATGCTTTTATTTGTGACAAAGTAATGAGCGTTGAGTATTTTACGAAGGATTTTAGATTGTAAGGATTAAAAAAAATAACTTGTTCCTAAATTTGTCCCATACTTTTTTTTTCACAAAGAAGGCGGGAATACTTTCATTTCTTTTTTTTTTTACATTTTGATATGTATGCCACGATCATTTTATCTGGGTGGTATAGGATCCATTTATTCATTTAAAAATTTCGAACTATATTTTAAAGTTTTTTTTTTTTCATTTTTAACCAAAAATTTCAGTTTTATTTTGGTTAATGATTTAAAATTTAAATAAAATTCTTTTCTTGATATGATGAACCTTAGTTCATAACACAGCCGAATGTGGCCTTAAATAAGAAAATCAAGTCATTATATTTATGTAAAGAGAAATATATATATATAAGAAAATTCGCTAAAACTGATAATGGCTAAAAAGGGGAGGTTACCAAACATAGACTTGTCAGTGACAAATTTTTTATTATGTTAAAATTTCAGTTTATGATTTGGGCAAATATAAAATAGATAACTCAAGAAAAATATTATAACTTAAAAATCAAGTAATTAAGAATAAATTTTCTTAGAAAAACGATTTAACCTCACCCACAACGTTAAAAACAAGGATGGAGGAGTAAGTAATACCCATGAGAGTTGAACAGATACTTGAAATTGTGATTAAATGATAAATACATGTGCTGAAACTGATACTTATTCTTCACTAACATTATACAAAATAAAACTAGTTTAAAAGACTCAGAGAGTTTAAACGCGTTTTTAACAAGGAGTAAAGAGACAGACAAGGAAGAATAAAATGGGAAAATACGATATGGTTTTCGTGTACTCACTACTAATAAATTACAGAAAAAATGATGTAAAGAATCTTGATAATGATGAAGTATAAAGAAAATCGTAGAGCAAACTGAATTAACCTAAAGTGGAAATAAAAAATATATTGATCAGCTGGGTCCATTCATTAAATCTCACTTATTCGCTGTAAGATGTGAAATATAAGAGGATTAAATTTTCGGTAATGTTTGTTACCTATATTTGCTAAAAAGTGTATGAAGAAACAAATATTAAAAAAAAATCTCAAAATTATATAATTTATATCGTAATAGGAAAATACGTGAATAGATAGGTAGATAATTAGGCAATCTTTATTGTCTGTTAGAATTTATTATAAACAGATAAAAAATATTCATTGATAATTAGATGAATTAATAGTTATACAAATAGCTAATAAATATGTAATTAGAAAAATAAAAAAAATGGAAAGGCAGATATGATTAAATCAGACAGAATAGAGCGTAAGCAAAAATAAAAATTATTTAATAAGAAGAAAGCGGTAGCAGAAAATGCCTGACCGAAGAACGAAAAACACTGTTACTCTTGTAGAGGATGTATTCTTATCAACATGCTAAAAATAGTCATTTGTTCCGTCCCACACATTTTTTTTTTTTTTTTTTTTATACGCTATATTAAATAAAAAGTCATGTGAAGTATCAAATTACTGGAAAATTAAATGATGAAAAATAATACAGTATTAGTTTTCGCAAATCAAAGAAAAAAAATATGATTTTTATCACTTTTGATAATAAACGTGGATTTATTTCACAAAAAAAAAATAGTTATAATAACTTCATCGAGTTTAGTTTTTATAAAATGTGCAATTTCAACTTTATGTGAACTTATTTTATTTATCTTTCATGTAACTCTGTTCATCTTCATCAAACTTATATCTTACGAATTAATCGAAGTAGTATATATCAACTTTGATAGTTTGGTCCAGTTTGGCGGTTGTTAAAAATAATAAACTACTTAATAATTTAGTTTTCATCTTTTCAGGAAAATATCATCCGTTAATGAGGTCCGGTTACTACACGTTTGAATATCCTTATTACTCGGTATCCAGCTAAGTTTAATCTGCGCAATTATCTGGCACCTGGATTAATCGTTATTATCCGGTATTTTGGAAAACCTGTGACCGGGGCAAAGTGGTAGAAAATTATTTTTTTGTAAATACCCTACCAATCCCAATCTGTGGATCACATAAAAATATTTTTTGTAACATTAATCACAGTCAAATTAACATGTATATCATCAACTGTTCTCGCCATTGACGTAGTGGGAAAAAATAGTTCTTACAGAAGAAAAAAAAATTTATTGAAGCACTTACATAATAAAACACAAGCTACTTTTGTCGGGTGATAACGAGTTGGCAATTTATTTCTGCTTTAATATTAAAACCTCTATTGATGAAATATTTGTTTTTAACAACTATCATTATACTAAGAGGTCAAGTCAGCCGAGCTTGTTATATCGTCAACTTTGTCAATCTCGAATAAATAAAACCTAAATAATTCGGTAATTTTATTTCTTTTTTTTTTAACAAATTAGGGGTGTATTATAAAAAGGTATAAGACTAAACTCTAAAACATTTAAGAAAAACTGTTAAAGATATATCATGATTAAATACATTTCTGACAAGTATAGTATATAGTTTTGTGTTTTGTCGTTTAAATTAACTTTATATTATACTAAGGGTTACACCCTGTCCACCTTACGGCGGATCAACCCCCATTTCACAAATTAAACTGTTCATTTAACTGTACTATCCGTTGCTCAAATTGCATAACTGTAATTTACATGTAGGGAAAAGCGGGGCTAAAAGTTCTTAAAACCTCAGATATTATTAAGAAATTGAACTTTTAACAAAATTTATGCTAGCTTATAATTTGTAAACATATCCTTCTTTAGAAATCTGAATTACTTCTGGTTGGTCATTGAACGAATGTTTTTATATAAAATTTAGTAGACAGCAAAACAAAATGTAACAACTTACTCAAACTTGGGGATGGCTAGGACTAGTTGTTAGCAAGCTGAGGTAAACTGTTCATAGCTCTATCCTATTTACTGTTAATAGCATAGATGATGAATATTTGAATATATACTCATTTATTTAAAGAAAAAAATCACGTAATAAAACAAAATATATAATTATCATTTGAGGTTTTAACGTCTAATAGTAATCTCCATCCCCATCCCCACATATATTATTACAGTGAGGCTCAAAATCGGTTTTGTACCAAATATAAGCTCCTGTCATGCTCAAATACCATGAATGGGGTACCGTTGGATTCAGAATTTCACGGAGGATTAGCGAATCGTATTCTCCACTTTCGTTTTTCTTTCTAAAATAAATAAAGTCGATACAAACATTTTGCTTGGCTTCAATACAGGAACGGTAGTAGGTCTGTAGATGGATGCGGGACAAATTGGACCTTGAAGATTTTAATGCGTGCAGGAAGACCCCGGATAGTTCCTCCGTAAGCCATATCATCGTTTCTGCTCCAGATATCAAGATTGAGCCACCGATTTCGAAGGCTTCCTTCTCCTTCAGGCGGGCAAAATATTCCAATCACCCCGAAAATACAG
Organism: Nezara viridula; assembly: GCA_928085145.1. NCBI lineage: Eukaryota > Metazoa > Arthropoda > Insecta > Hemiptera > Pentatomidae > Nezara > Nezara viridula. Next base: position 62,219,243 of record OV725077.1, on the reverse strand, counting down.
GCAAACAAGTTGAAAAGAAACTTTATTTACGAATAACTAAAAAAATACACACTTTTCCTTTCACGTAATGCCCTTTAAGTTATGCCCATGATTATATGAAAGATTACTAGATTTCCTACAAAAGGAAAAAAAAATCTTTGAAATCGGACAATTTTTAGCAAAGATACAGCTTATTCAAATTTGTATACATGTTGGTTCCAAACATTAATGAAGATTTAAATTAATTTCTGTTTTCTTTGTCGATTATATTTATCGATAAAGCAACAATTAATTTCTTTATCTTTTGATACGTTACTTTATTTTATTTTCTAATTAAGTTGGCATTTGTGAACAATATGCTGTGCGAATTTTTCCCACGGACCTACTAGTCATTTATAATTTATTCGCATCTCTAAGTTGTACTTTCAGGTTATAAATTATGTCACTTTGCAATTAACATCTGATGTAGCTGGCAATTAATTTGTTTAGATTATAATTAGTTTTTATATAATTTCTCTTGTAAGTACGCATTCTGTAATATAAAAACAATATAAAATACCAGTCATTAATACTTATTTTCGTTGCAATGGGGTAAATTGTTCCGAGGTCACAACATGCCCCCAAAGAGGAACATCTAGCCCCAAATATTACATTCTTCCATAAAGCAAAACGACAGTATATATAACAGATTTAATTTTGAAGCTAGCAATTTAATAGTAAACGTATCTTTACACACCTTTAAACATGAAATAAATGGAACTAAATCACAGGTATGGGGGAGGGGAGAGGACGTCTAAGAATGAATCTCGTATCATGGCAACACTGGCTAGGGGTACACGCTGGAATATTGCTCGGATGTAACAGTGTAGATCTAGCGTAGAGGATGGAATATTTGTTGATGGATAGTGTACATTGTGTTAGTCTGTTTTTATTGTAAATATTGTGTGATTTAAATGTTTGTTCCCAAAACTTCAATTTGAATTGTATGTGGGAAGTATATATTATATAGAAGTTTTAGCTTTTTCTAAAACAGGAGTTTCATTTTAAAACAATTTTGAGGTTGGCTATTCTGGTAATGTCAAATTGCGTAATTCAAGGATTTTAGAAGGCGTTAGGACACGTCTTTTTTTCAGAATTGAAAATAAATTCATCTAAGACCAATATTCCACTATGTATTCCCATTGTCGGAGGTACCGGTGTTGAGAATAATGGAACTGGGAGGTATTTAAGTGAGTTCAGGAACGTTACTTGCCTCCTCCTGACAAAGTCCAGGATCGTTGGGATATCCAATATGTTGTGGAGAGCCGCAGGTTTTTTCTTGCTTCATGACTATCTTATCTTGAGCATGGTGTTTTGAAGTTGTTGCAGGCGTCTTTACGTGTTTTCGGTTAAATGTGTAAAGATCGATGAACCGTACAGGACTGCTGGTCTTGGAATGGCCTTGTGTATCTTGAGTCTGACTGAGAGGGCGGAGGATTTGAGGAGATGGTTCAGACGGTAGGATCGTCTTCTTACCGATTTTGTCTTTTTGTAGATGTGAGTTGTTAGGCGGAGGTGTCGGTTCAGAGTTATACTAAGATACACTGAATTAGTTACAGATACTCAGAATGTGACGGTTTATATAGGTTTTTTTTTTTTTTGTTTTGCAGAGCTGTCGGTAGTCTATTATTTTTACCCTCTTGGTAATAAAACACTACACAGTTCGTCTTTCCATTTTCATTGAAAATAAACAATTTTTTATGATCGGATATAAGAGGCTTTAAAACTGTAAAAATGAAAATGTTTCCGATTAAATTATTATAATAATTATAATGATAATAAGGTAAAAATTTAATTTTTTAAAAAATAACTTAAAAATAGGCACAGCCGTTCGCTGAAAACATTGTTTCTTGCCTTGTAGCAGATTGATACAAACACATTTTATACAATTAATTGTTCGTGTGTTAAGCCAAAATTGTTTCAAACCACTCATTGGATATCACTGAATAATCCCATCCACCAAACCTAAATTGCCCGTCCAGCCATGCGCTCAAAAATTGTTTAGTACTTTTTGGAGTTCAACACATAACTATTCTTGTAGCTTCGCAGTCGGGTAAAAAACTAATAGCATATGCTTTTTATTTTTTTTTTATTTAATCTGTATTGAAGTGGTTTAATCCTAAAGAAAAATACATTAGTTATAGTTTTAATAATTAATTTAATCATTTCCAAACACAATTAATTGGAAATATAAAGCATTATCAGGAGAAACTATATTATACTTGATTAGCGTGCATCGTTGTATTGAGATGTTTTAAAGAACGATGCACAAATGAGGCATAACATGGTATAATTAGCAGATCATCTTTATGGAAATGTTGATGACAATGCGGTTCCGATTGTATTCAGGTGTAAATATCAATCTAGTCGGATGTTATGAATAGCATACGTGACAGGGACTGCATGCGCCTATGCGCCCTGAGTGCAAGCCTTTGTGCACTCAAACTGTCTAATGAAGCATTCATCTTGATTAGACTGCCCGCTGGGATCTGTCTGTTGCAGCCTGGGCTCACATGGATACATAACTTCCACGCAATGTTTATTCTATTGTAAAAACTACAATACAATGAATATACCTATAATAAAAATTACATTTATTATGCTTACGTTGTACGTTTTCAAATTAAATAGTTTACGAATGATGGTGTTGTTTATATATTTATTTAAAATTAAAATGACTTACTCTGCTTAATTTTTTGTTTATATATAATTTATGAACTGTTTTTTCAACAGCTCGGATTAATATATAGCAAGATAAAAAATTTATTTATTTCAATCCTTTACGGTATTAAAAACTTAATATACCTTGGTCAGTTAATAAAGGCCCTTCCAGAGATCGGCGTTCACTTTACAGTCAAGATTTAAAAGGTTGCTTTAATATAATAAAATATAAACTATGATATATAAACATTACAATAGAAAAAATGTTTTCGATTTTCATTTTAATTAGGACTACTTTTATTCGTTGACAAAAGCATGATTGTCTTTTGCCATTTCAGGAATTAAATATTAAAATTTTTATCTTTTTTTTTCCTCTGACAATAGTATGAAAGAAAGAAAGAAAGGAAATTTTATTTGGGGACATATAATCGCCTAAGAATGGTTATAATGAACAATTAAGAGACATTTGTCTGACATTGGAACAGAATCGAGAATTAATTAAGTTACATAGTTATCAAATATTCAATTTAAAATTAACGAACAGCAAAAGTAAACATATGAAGTTATAGATAAATATATGAGTGTGTTCAAGTATTTGTACTAATAAACAATGTAGATAAAGTAAAGGATTGTTTGCTTATTTAGGCTTTAAGGCGTAAAACCCTAGGGTCATCAACGCCTCTGAGTCGGTTATATTTGTAAACTCTTTATAGGAGGATTAATAATTAACGATATATAGAGTAATAAAAAAAAAGATATTTAAAAACATATACAAGTTGAAATATATTAAAATAAATATTAAAAAAAGAAAGAACAATAAAATAAAAATTATATTTATTTTTACATTTTATTTAACAGTCTAAGGATTTTAAGAAATTGTATCATTGTTTTTATGTTTGATTCGTAGTTGCTTAATATCTCTGATATACCCGGTTTTAGAGACGATCGGTTTAGGCTTGAAATATAAGATGTGCATTCTTGGAAAATATGGTTGACTGTGAGAAGGCTATTGCAATGCTGAGAATTTGGTGGTGGCTGCTTAGCGATGAGATGTACATGGGTTAGGTTCGTGTGTCCTATTCTCAACCTGGTCACGGCGACCTCCTCTCTACGTTTAGAGCGGTTTGATGTGATCCAGGGATTCACTGATTTTTTAACAGCTTTTAATTGGCTAATAAAGTAAAGGTTTGTTTAAGATAACAGTAAAATGAGGCTGACAGCTCCAAAACACAAAAATATTATTCTTCCATATATTATTATGAACCTTGATTGCGGAGGAGATGGAAAAAAAAGTAGTGTTTAAATAAGATTAAAGATGAGAGTTTGCGTACGGAGGCAGATAGGGGATTCCAAAACAAGGCATGAGAAAGGATTTTTTAAAGGAAATAATTCTATGAGAAGGAATAAATGAGTTTGTGGACTGGGATCTCTTTTTGAACGAGTGGACAGATGGACAAAGAATAAACAAATCAAGTGGGTAGAAGGATAACATAAATTAGTATATGACAACCAGTGATAATTCGTAGGTGATATGATCGAATAAAATATTAACTTAAATTATATTTCAAGAATATACGCAAAAATAAAAAGAACTTAAATCAAAAGGTTTTGGTGGTTTTGTGTTTCCACACCTATACCAAATATATTTTTCAAAATCAAATTTATCAACTTCCAGCTATGCATAAACATATCGATAATGTCGTATAATAGAGAAGTTTCCAAAAAAATAAAGTATTAAGGAAACATTAAATAAGCCAATGTTTTTAAACATTTTAATAAATTATAGAGAAATCATAATTGCCCAAAAAAGTATTTTAATTAAAAATAAATGTTCTTTATAATATATGTATGCATTTATTTGCTTCAATATCATTTAAAATAGTCAATAAATGTGACAAAACAAAACAAAAAAACAAACAACTATTTTTTTTTTTTTTTTTTGACTTGATTCTTCAACTCACACCTGTCAGAAGTTCCGACAATCACTGAGTGTGATGTCAAGATGAAGAGATTGGTCTTGGAATAGGCGTGAGGGAGAGGAGTACCCAGCGGCGTCCTTCCTGTCTTGAGCGTAATATTTATAGTTAGTGGAGAAGATCCCCCATCCAGCTTCTTTTAAGCCTCCTTCGGGTGCTGTCGGGCATGTTAGTTGTGGCCATGCCTCGAATCAATGAGTTTTTATGTCCGTGTAAGTTATTATGAAATCGTTTGTAGTATGTTCGTATGTGGTCGTTACAGATGCCCCCATGTTGGCAGCTGTAAGTCTTTATGTAGAGTAATGTTACTGACGTACCAGGGAGCTTTGGTGATAGTCCTGAAAGTTTTAGATTGAAAAGTCTGTAATTTACGTATGTGAGTCTTTTTGGCTGTCCCATATATCTGTAAAGCGTAGGTCCAAATAGGCTTGAGTAGGTAAGTATATGTATTCAATTTCTGTCTAAGTTTTAATTTCGAAGTTCTTGCAAGGAGTGAGTACAATAGGCGTAGTCTTAGGTTTAGAGTTTTTGTTTTGTTTTTGATATGTTGGCACCATGTCATTCTTCTGTCAAAGGTCAGTCCAAGATATTGAACTTTGTCTGTCTGAGGAATTTGGATATTGTCAAGGTAAATAGGGGGACAAGTTTCACGTCGAAGGGTAAAAGTGATATGTAGTGATTTGTCTTGGTTGAATCGAATTTTCCAGAGTTTGCACCAGTCGTAGAGATTGTTTAGGTGATATTGTAAAGTCTGTGAGGCGTATGTTGAATTTTGATGTCTTGTCAAGATTGTTGTATCATCTGCGTAAGTCGCGGTCAGAGTATCGAGAGGATCTGGAATATCATATGTGTAAATAATATACAACAGAGGAGCGAGTACTGATCCCTGAGGCACTTCTGCTAGGGCTGGTTTAATGGTAGATAGTTCTGTACCTTGGTAAACAGAGAAAAATCTGTCAAAAGAAAAGATTGAAGAATAAGATAGTAGGTTGGAGGGAGTATAGTCTTTATTTTGAAAAGAAGTCCCTGATGCTAGACTCTATCGAACGCTTGAGCAACATCCAGAAATACTCCTGTTGCATACAATTTGTGCTCTAGTGCTGTCGCAATGTAGTCTGTCACTCGGTGTAGCTGATGAATGGTTGAGTGGTGTGAACGAAATCCAAACTGATGTTCAGGTATTATGTTTTCAGTAGTCAGTATGTCAAGGAGTCGTTTGTAGAGAAGTTTCTCAAAGATTTTAGAGCATAATGGGAGCAAGCTGATGGGTCTGTATGATGAAGGAAAGTCAGTGTTTTTGTTAGGTTTGTGAATCATTTTTATTAATGAATATTTCCATTGTAAGGGGAATTTAGTCGTTCTGAGTATTGCGTTATAAATTGATGTTAGGTATACTAGAGCTTTCCTTGGCATTTTCTGGAGCACTTGAGCATTTATCAGGTCATGACCGGGAGCTTTCTTTTTAGGTAACTGTCTGATTTGTTCTGCAACTTGAGTGGGAGTGAAGCAAAGTGGAGGTAATGACAGTTGTAAAGGAATGTCTATATTTTGTACATGTCTTTTGTGATCAGTATTAGAGAAGTCAGTATGTGGTATGAAAACAGAAGAAAGATGGTTGGCAAAGAGCTCAGATTTTTCATGGTCTGACACAGCCCATGAACCATCTACGTTTCGGAGTGGTGCTGACATCTCACGATGCTTTACAAGTTTCTTAGTCTGTCTCCATCGTCTTTCAAGCTTCCATCCAATCCAATCCAAGCTTCCATCGTCAGTCGAAAGATTTTTGAGGTAATTGTCGTAGATCGTTCTTTTAAAATTCTGAATCTGTCGTTTAAGTTCATTGCTAAGTCTATTGAAAGTCCGTTTGTCAGATGGGAGTCGACCAGTCTGCCACACTTTGCGCGCTCTTCTCTTTGCTATGATCAGGTCTCTAATGTACTGCGGATAGATTGGAAGAGACGTATTTCTGCTGGGTCTTGGTACAGATGATGACCATACAGCCTGTTGTAAGCTGATTGTGAACTTATCAACAGCTTTTTCGAGTTCCTCTTCGGTCTTAAGGGACATTGGGATTGATAGCGTCGAATTTAAGTAGTCGCTGTAAGCTTTCCAATCGATTATCCTAATAAGTGTTGGTTTTTTTGATGCAGTACGAGGCGCATCGCATAGTACCAAACTGAGAAGAGAATGGTCAGAACAAAGATCAGAGCTTGCAGTTACAGTATACGGCACTGTCCTGAGTCCTTTAGTAATGAAAAAGTCAAGTAAATCTGGTGTTTTCTGTCTTAAAGTTGGCCAGTAAGTAGGTGTATCAGGTGAGATCGTGTTTAATGAAAGCTAATCGATGGCAGACTTTAGATTTCTTCCTCTAGGAGTACAGAGTCGTGCTCCCCAGGACTGATGTTTGGCATTATAATCACCACCTGCAATAAAACACCGACCAAGATGTTGGAAGAAATTGTAAAACATTGCAGATGTTAGCACGTATCTCGGAGGGCAGTACACTGCAGCGAAGGTAATGGTATGGTGCTGGGTATACAGAGTAATTGCTGTGGATTGTATGTCAGGTGTAATGGGTAATTGTAAAGGGTTGTGTTTTAGTGATTGCTTAATCAGCATTGCCGTACCGCCATGTGTCGTCTTATCAGGGTGGTCAGTTCTATATATTTTGTAGCCTGGAATGTAAAATGTAGAATGTGGAGTCAAGTGTGTTTCAGTGATGAGAGCAATGTCAGTCCGTTTTTCATGTAGGTACATGTCAAGTTCAGTCCTGTGTTGGTTTATACCATTTGCGTTCCAGAGAAGAACGAACATGGAGCCCACTGTCAGCCGATTAGTAGCCATAACTGGAGGATAAGGCTTGTGCAACGTGAGACAGTTCTTGGAGAAGGCTGAAAAGAGGCTGGATGAGGTTATTCAATCCACTTACCAAGTTGAAGAGCTGAGCTGAAGCCGGGTGATTGTAAGTTGGTGGTGGCGGCTGAGTAATGCCCTTTTTCAATTCTGGATGCTTTGGCTGGTGAAGGTGATTTTCTGGGACTTCTGTAGGAGAAGTTCGCAGTTTTGGTCCTAGATATTGGGAATCGGGTTTTGAAGAACCTGAATTTGGGGTCTGCTGACTTTGCGGAAGAGAAGGAAACTCGTCTATACCTGGGGGTGCGCTAGTTTGTGCTTTTTGGGGACTTTGTATATTTTTACGGAGATTGCGTACTTCCCTCAGTTGTTTTAGAGTTGCAAAACCTCTATAATTTGCTGGATGGGATCCGCTACAATTCGCGCATGTTGCTGCGGTCTCTCTTGTCTTTGTGCAGACGGTGCTATCATCTCCTTGGCCACATCTCACGCACTTCGGGGAGTGATTGCAGTAACCCTTCGTGTGGTTACTGCTGACAACGGGTGCACTGTTCTTTTCATTCTTTTCTTTCATGGCTCTTCGATTTTCACTCTAGTATAGTATCAAAATTTAATATCAAAATTGTTTTCATTAAATGTGGCTTTAGAGATATCGATAAAGAACATGGGAAGTGGATTTTTATATCGGGAAATAACGTTCACAATACTTGTGGCATCGTAGCCTAGGCACTTTAATTCGTATTTTATGGTTTCAATTGGAGTAGCATGGTGTAAGTTTTTTAATACGATTCTTGGATTTCTATTTTCTATTAACTGATAGGTATGGAAATCGGCACCTACCTGTCTTAAGTTAGCTACTATACGTCTATATGTGTCAGAGTTTTCAGGATATACGGTTACTCCTCTTGATGTGGATTTTAGGTTAAAGCTGTTCAAACCTCCTACATTTTGGACAAATGTGACCAGTTCGGTGTAGTTCTGTACATCATTCAGGTGGATAGGGGGCGGTTTTACAGAAACTGGTTGCTTAGTGGTAGCATCAGACTCGTCACTAATGTTAGTTAAAACTTCAAAACTATTTGTGGTTACTGTTGTAACTTCGCTTACCTTTCTAGCTTTTCTTGGGTCTCTGTTATTGTCCATTGAGCGTTTTCTTCCTGTAGCGAGTTCCCAATTATTTTTAGTTTGGTTTGAGTTTAAAGCGTCCACATTTTCTGTAGAACTGCCAGATATCGACGTCTCAGACATCGTTTGCGGTGAAACCGCTACACCGAGGTGTGGAGTTCCTGTTTCTTGGAGCTAATTGGTTTCAACAACAGAATGCAACAAAGAAGAAAAGTTTTCACTGTTAATTTACTCTAAGATTTTGTCAAAAAGATTTTCAAAGAAAAATTAACCTCACTTTTATCAATGTTCACACATGTGTTAACAACTAAATTTTAAAAATAAATCTGGCGTATCCACTCACACGATTTTCAGAAAAGTTTTTATATCTTTAAATATGTCCATTAAGAAACAATGGACAAAAAAAAAATTAATTACATTTATTTTCTTGAAAATTTATCAAAGAAAAGATTTGAGTACAATTTTTTTGATAAACTAAAGCAATGTAAAGCGACTTGTGGAAGACCAGTGTGAAAAATTCAATACACTCTAATATCGCTAATCAAAAACTTTATTACCTTAGCCCAACTTTGTCAAACAATGATTTCTGTTAAAATTCGAGAGGAAAGTGAAATTTTTGTGATACAGGCAACATATTTTCTTATTACAATACTTCCCTTACCTATTAGGAAATTAATAAATTAAAACATGTGTAGAAAATATAACACGCTGTATGATCGCTAATACTGGTTCGATTCCGATGGTTTTTTTTTTTTTTTTGTAGCTAATTTAATTACCTTTCAAAAGTTTTTATATAACTTTTTTATGAATTTTCTCGAAAATTTAATACATGTATACAAATTTAAAGGACATTAAGTAGAAAATTATAGTACAGTTTCATCAAAATCCTTAAAGCCGTTTTAGCGCTACAGTCAAGAGAAAAATATGTTTTTCACTTATTGCGCAGCCACTATTGCTCAGAGAGCACCCAATTTTTCCGACAGGCATCAGTAAACAAAACCCTACAAAATAAAAAAAAAAGAAGCAACAAAATCGGTCCACTAGTTCCCGAGATAATTTTGGACAGTCAGACAGACTGACCAATGGCTGAAAATGTATTTTTCGGACTCAGGGGACTCTGAAACGTATAGATCTGTCGAAAACCGCATGTCGGAAATTTGACTCGATTGCAATACTTTTCAAACCTAGTATAGGTAGGAAAATAAAAAACGTATATTTATTTTATCGTCAGCATATTCTGTCAGGTGGTTTTGACATTTTAAGATTTGTGGCTGTTCTTTTATATTTATATTTTTTTTTTATTTCACGACTTTTACAACATTCATCATATGTCGTCACCAAATATAAGTTGTTACCATCTTCTTCTGTCCAGTCCTCTTCACGTTTGCCCCGGTTCATCATTCCTTCCTTTACGCCCTCATGAAAAGTTTCTCTTCAGGCGATCTTTCTTCCGTCTTCTTTCTGGTTTCAAATACCTAATCCGCTCAGGCCATCTCCCCTCTTCCATCCTCATCACACGCCCATACCACTTTAATGTCATAGTTTCAGTGGTGTGGAGGATGTTCTCCATTTGTTCTTCAATAGTTCATTTCTAGGGCCTTAATAATAATAATCTTTTTGAGTGGCTCTCTTCGATTGCCCAAGATTTGGCTCGGTAGAGAGTAACACGCTCCAGGAACAATTTGTAAATTAAAATGTTTTAAAATGGCTAATGACACTAATTTAAAAAAATTAAATATCAATTTTAGTATTTAAAAAAAATTCTGTTAAAAATATTTTTTATTCGTAAAACATGTGGGAATATAACTAATTTTGAATGACATTAAAAATATAAATAGGTTTATGTGCAAATTGATTTGTAATATTTATCAGTTAAATAGCTTCCAATATCTAGGTGGTAAATACTGTAACAAACATTTCAAAAGAGTATTTACTTTTATTCATCAGTATAATTTTTATTATTTTTCTGATAAGAAACCAGTTTTATTAAAAAAATATGTTGTCGTAATAAGATTCATCAACTCAAATGTTTTTTTATGACGATGTTATAATGTATCCTCAAGGCGTATCATTAATAATTATTAAATGAAGCACTTGAGGACATGTTATCGATGACGAAGGTTTGAATTGATAACTATGATTCGGATTGCAAAATTACAGGTTATATTTAGGACAAACAAAACCAACTTAAGGTTTCTTATTGTGATTTTTATATGAATAGATTCATCATAGTTTGTTTATTTAGTAACGTAAAGGAGTAATATGAAGTCCGGTTATAGAAACACGAATCTTTGTATTCGTGCGAGAAGTTAATAAAAAAAATTGCGCTAAAAATTAAAATTTTCAGCTAGTGTTTACATTTTAGGTGTCATGAAATACATTTGGTTATGTGTCATTCTGTCTATAAAGGAGTATTAAGGTGTCATAACCTTATTTTATTTATTTATTTTAATAAATGCACCAACCCATAATGGGTCATAAGCATACAACATTGCCTTGGTATATACAATTTGGGATTTGTTTTTAACATGGAGTATTACACCGTTAATTGTATCTTGATATACTACATATTTTATGAGAAGTATTTCACCGATAATGATGTCTATAATTCTGTTTAAAATATAAAGTTTGTTGATTTGACTAAATAACATTATAGTATTTAGGTGTTTTTAAAAACTTAATTAACAGCAGCATCAGTGTTGCCAAGAGCGATATCAAGCTTATTATTTATGTTACAATCCCTTCATGCGTCAATTAGGACCTCGCAGTCCAGCAGAATGTGCTCCATGGTGAGTGGTACTTGTCAGGTCTAGCAGGTCGGAGGATACAGTCCCTTGATTTCTCCCAATATAATATGATGAAGCCCATAAGAAATTCATGACTTTTCCAGAAAGAATGCATTCTCTTTCAAGAAAATTCATTTTCTTTTTTTTAAGTTTACTGTCTGGGATTTCATAAAATGTATCTCTTCTGTAAGTAATAATTTAAAATATACTTAATGTTAGTAAAACCCGTTACAAATAATAATTTAGATTAATACAAATAATAATTTAAACTTAAATTTTGACCCATTAAAAATAAGTCACTCTTCACAAAAAAAGTGCAAAGAAGTTTTCACTAAAAAAAAAAATAATAAATATAAAATAATGTCTCTATTTTAATATGGCTCATTTGATTTGGCGTAGAGTCCGAGAAAATTTGAGGAATCCTATTCACATGCTCTTGTATCAATTGCCATTTAACAATAAAAATTAAGAATATAATGGCTGTGAAATGAGGTAGCCATTAAACATATGACAATGGGAGGTTATACACGTTTTTAAATTCAATAAGATTTATTAGATATGTTTTATTGGATTATTTTATTGAATTTAAAAATAAACTTATAGTCTCAGTGAAGCTTATGAAAATATGCGTATTTTCTTATATTATCAATAAAAATAGTGAGATAACTTTTATGGTTTATTTAGCAGATTTTGTTAAAACGCATTTCCACAAGATATGTGAAATAGCACTCGTTCGTAGCGAATAAATTTGACATTTTGCTGGTATATGCTGGTCTTAGTTATTAAATGGTCATAGTATGCTTACTTGCCGTAATTATTTCTCCTTATTATATTTTCATAAATACGTGGATAATTTTTATTAATATTGCGTGGGATAGCTTTTCTTTAACTCTTTATAAATGATAATGTGCTCTATATTATCAGGTATCAGATCTTGAACATGTATGAGCTACCTAAAAATACTATCTGGAGTTGCAGCTGAACTGGTTTTCATTCTTAATATCGTAATCTCGATGTCATCGTAGTGAATTAAATCATAGCTAGCTTAGTCAGTTGCAAATGTTTTCTCTAGTAGGTTTTAGACGTTGCTCACTTTGATTTTCACATCTGTTCATGTAGGTACCAGATATAAGAAGAAAATGATTTAACAAGGCCTTATTGCATAAATCAGATAAAATCGTGGATTTATAGTGTTATATGAAAACTTTTTTTGTTGCTATTTCATCAAACGTTCTTCAGAATAGTTTTCTACTACTACTGAGACTAATAGATTTCATAAATAAAATATTATTAATAGTCTCTTCAAAATTGACTATCACGTTCTGTAAATCCTTAAGTATATTAACTTTTTATATTATTAATGCAATTGTAAATATCCACAAATAAGAATTGGATTGTTCATTGCATATGCACTGAAGGCCTAACTCCAGACGCCAATAACATTTGATTGGATAATTTATTAATTCTGTTATTTCAATCACGGAACGACTTTGGGGTTGGAAAACGTGACACCAAGCCTCTATAAAACAAGTACGCTTTATTCGATGGCAAGATAAATCGGGCAGCTCAGTTTGGGTCAAATCACTTTGCATCCTCATTGCTTATTGCATTTGATTTTTTCAAAGAAATCAAATTTACTTAGCCAAATTTACTGGAAGCGCTTTTTGTAATTTATGACACATCATAACTCATTTAATACCATACACTATTTTTCTCTTATTCCTAAAAAAAAAAAAAAAAAAATCCATTGGTATATAATAACCTCAAAATTGGGGCAAAAAAAAAGGTGAAGATAAATAACATGCATTTTGTTTGAAATTAAATAAAGTATTTTTTTCTCCTATTTTAAGTATAATAAAGTATTTTAGCTCCTATGATACATTAGAATAAACGCCGGGACATGTGTATATTATTTTTGATGTAGTATCACTGGCAGAAATTGGTTTAAATCGGTGACCAACTGACTATAAAGTGTTCTTGTAAATAAGTATTGAACTCAACACTCCCGTCATATGGTATGGATCTTAAAATATAGCAAATAAAGTTTTTTAAAAAACGATTTTTTAACTTCTCCGAAGTAAAATTAAATATAATATTGTAAGAAATTGAATTAACCGACAAACGTCAATCAATTATACGATTTGAAGTTATATTAATTTCATCTTCATCGTTAAAATAAAGTTCAATGATTATACAAAAAACAGAGAGTGTTTGTAAAGTGTACTTATGGTTTTGTGCAGACAGATTCATCAAGTTATGAATTCCCAGCATCTTCAATCGGTTATGCAAATTAAAAATTATTATTATATTAATATTAGTAGAAATATCATTAAAAAAATCTCATAAGACTCGACCAAATTATTGATAACTGACAATGTTTGAGAAATTATGTTCTCGCCCCAAATTCTTCTCAATAACTATAACCAAAATCTCATAACTAAAAAATGTACTATTTAAAAAGAATTATATACATATTTTTTTAATATTTGAGAGGGATTAAGGCTGTACCCCAAGCATGTCCCGAATATTCCTTTGAAGAAAGTTCAAAAGACTTCTCAGAGCTCAGTAGGCTCTAGTTCCCGAAATACATTCCTTGAAAAAGTCTGCGTTATCTCCATATAGAGCAAAGCGTGGATGCGACCAAAGGGAAGGTGAATTCCTAAACCTTGACCAAAGGGCAGAGGAAATTCCGGAAACACTGCATATTAAAAAAAAATGTACTTTCTCCGCTGATGAATAAGTTTATATAAAATAGTTTTCGGTAATTTATTTTCAAAAAATTTTACTTCCTTCACTTCGTCAGGCACGATATCCTCACGAACTGATGTTTTCCTACAAATTGGTTGGGACCAAATATAAAAAATTCATCGAGAAATAAGAAAATGGTGACAAAACTTGAAAACTATTCAGTCACATTGGATATATTCTAATATTTTCAGGAAAAACATGTTTTTTTATAAACATATTAAGCCAAAAATAATTTTAAAAAACACTAAAAAATAATAAACATAAAATAATAGAAAATGACTGGAGGCTATAAGCATCGCTAAAAATAAAATAAAATTACAAAGCTGACACCAAAATTATGAACACACATTTTGCGGACATAACAAAAAAAAAATAATTTCATACTGTCAAATAGTCTATAAAGGGGCGGAGACAAAGTATGGAAAGAAAAGGTAAAAACTACTGATTATACCAATGAGTAACCAATTGCTGGTCAACACTGCAACCGAAAATAGCCACTAATAATGGGTAATTATAAATAATTAATAAACTTTTGTATATATTGACAAAAGAAGCATCGCCCAAAAGGTAAAACTAACAAAAATAAAAAATAAACTAAACACATATAAAAATAAGAAAACAAATGTATATATGTATCAAAAATGTATTCCTTTAATTTTATATACGGACCAATAATTGAAACAAAATGTTTGTTATGATAGGGAGAACACTTCCCGAAACGTTAAACACAATATAATAATAAATAAAATGTAATCAAAAGGAAGTTATATTACACCAGTGAAACAAGAATTGTATAAAATAAAAAAAAAAGAACTAAGAAGATATAATTTTTATGGAAAAATAGTATTTTATTGGAAAAATACTGAAAATTGAATATCCAGAAATTATTGAGATAATAATGTGGGGATGGCAACGCTGATGTACAAAATATAAGAGATAGAGATTAAATTAATTTTAGTTTATTAATTATATAAATTAATTTTAGAGGTTTAAATTAATTTTAGGTTTATTAATTATCTTTTGTCGTTGGATTATGTGAGCACAACGTTCAAGTCGTGGCCTATCTCTCATCTGCGTAGGACGATCGGGTCTCACAACTTCTTATGAAAATAGAAAATCATCCATAAAATTTAATTATTTTTAATAACTAAAAGGAGACGATGAATCTATATTTACAGCTCGAAAATTCAATCTATATGTATGAATATTTGTAAATATTCTATAGACGCTCGAAGCAAAATTTAATTTATCTCCTTCCATTTTCTGTTGGAATGTTAAGAAAAATTATGTCAGCTAGAGACCAGCGATATTTATCAACCAATGATGAATTTTCAAAGATTAAAAACTCATAACATTGGGAAATATGGGATTGGTCGATTTATTAGGGAAAATCAGTGGTGTTAAAATCTCGACCAAGGGACCATTTGCGGACCTTGGATATTTAGACTCAGTGGACCTCAAAACGTGTGTTTCCATTGAAAACAGAATCAACAATTTTCTCCATCTCAAAACTTTCCCTTAATATATATTACATATACATGTAAGTGAAAGTAATAACACAAACCCCTTTAATTATATCGATGGTAGGCAATATGTCGAATTTCGTTAAAACAATTTTGAAAGTTAACCTATATCAAAAACGCATTTTTCAACTTATTACAATGAACCCACGATATATTTTATTCATGCATAAAATATTTTTATATTCCACTTCTTATTTCACACAAGTACCTTTAATAAAATAGTTTTTATGAATGTCATTTGGTAGATTACATACACTTTTCAATTAACATACACTTTACAATAAAATGTAAATAATAATTTTTGAAAACTAATTATATTTAACATAAATCTCATGTTTTCAAGGAAAGTAAATGAAATTTACAAACTAAATGTAAATTTTAAGTTTGAAAAAGTATTTTTAAAATCCACCTAATCAAAGCAATGACATTGTTAAAAAAACTATTTCATAGTACTTGTGTGAAAGAAGAAGTGCAATATAAAATAATTTCATGGATGAATAAAGTATATGTTTATAACCTTAAAAACATTCACTGTAGTTTAATAATTCTAGATCTGATATTATATTTAAATAATTTGGTATCAACGTCCGTTTATTCCGAAAAGTCGTCATGTAACTTTTTAGAAAATTAAATTAGTGAATAATTTGCTGAATTTCCCTTTGTGAAATATCAACAATACCATGTCTTCCTCTGAAATACCTTTAATCTGGTTTATTATAAAGAATAACTATTTCTCGTTGTTAGGAGTTATGAAAAAATGCTAAATATAACTTCTGAAAGAATTTGATAATTGAATAAAGGAAAAAAAAGAGAGAAATACTTATCCAGGTCGCAAATGTCAGAAGGTATACCTATAATATATCGTTGGAAAGCCGGGAATCAAAAACACAAAAAAAAAAAAACAATATCTAATATAGAAAGATATAGAAGGTAGCTGAGAATGGCGAAATAAATATAAATATTAATTTCTAAAAACTTACATTATTTAACGTAAATCACATGTTTCCAATGAAATTAAATAACATTTTCTTATTAAATGTAAAGTTTTAAATTTTTTTCAGAGTTTGAAAAAAATATATTTGAAATCCACCGAATCAAGCTAATAATTAAATACTATTTCATTGTACTTTTGTGAAATTAGAAATGAAATATAAAAATGTTTCATGGATATTTTTATAACCTTAAATATATTTACTATAGTTCAATAACTCTAGATCTGATATTATATTTAAATAATTAGATATCTTTCGTCCGTTTATTCTGAAAAATCATCAGTTAACCTTTTAGAAAATAAAATTAGGGAATAATTTGATGAATTTTCCCTTAGTGATATTCCAACAGTACCCACTTATAATTAGTGTGACAACTTTTGACCTGTCTATCACAGACAATGCAAATCTCTTAATTCCATTTTAGTAAATTTTGCTATGGAAAATAACAGTTTAATAACTAATAGTCGCACAATCTATAATCAACAGGTGATATAATAAATAGGGCTTTTGTTATTTTGATGGTATTTATGATATCTTAGCTGTATGTTTTTAGCTTTAGCTCGGTTAAAAATGCAATTCACAAATTTTATAATAGCCCAACATGGCCAGAAAATAATTTCTATTCAAAGTTGAGCGATGAATGAAAGTTGTGTGTTGCGCGCACCAGATTTTTTTTAATGATTTAAACATTATTAAAAAATAAAACTAAACTAATAAATTACTTCGTTGCTTCACCTGCCCGCATGCGCATTGATACGCACAGTAGAAGCGTTAAATCAAGACGGTACATAAAGATTTAATAAAGCTTCTCCATGGGAAGAAAATTATTGGAGGAAAGTTGAGATATTACTAACAATTAAGGATTCATTGTCGACTCCTAGGAGGGTCGGTAATTATAAAAGCGGGAGGTGGAATTGAATTACGACCCTTCAATGACTGGTTACCTTCCAGAAACCGATTTATTAAAGGACAATTTAAAACCATCTCTTAGACCGCTCTCAATACTAACCACCAATTAGCCAGCGAATCTTTTAGCCTACCCCCATCAATTATTATGAATTTAAAATGTTTTCTTTTTTAATATTCCTGGGTCCTTGCCTAGGTAAGTGTGTAATTAGCATAGTAATCCCACTTACTTCTTCCCCCCGGCATCCTCTGGTCTTTCCCTCAGATAACCTGCATTTACGAAAGGAAATTGAATTAGTTTTGCATTATTGCAACTGAAGGAAAAATAAAAATAAATATTGATCTCACTGTATTTATTTGCACCATAGGGATTAATTGAACACAAATTACCTGTTCCTACACTTCTTTCTAAATTGCCGTCTTTCAATCATTTCATTTCGATATTATATTATATTTTACAATAATGTTTAGCACTTTTTAAAAAAGTTCAAACTTAATAATTTCACTCCTTATATATATTATTGGCATCATAACATACAAGAAAAGTCAAGTTATCTACTACTTTGATAAATTTTATCAAGAATCAAGTTTATACTACTTCGTTATGTTTTATTCAGATGGCGATAAATACTGTGGATACTTTTCCATCTTACTTTTATGGGTCGATCGAACGATTTCGGAATTCGTTAGTATCCGAAAACTTCATTTCTCTATCTGCAACGTGCAACAGGAATACTTACGTACTTTTTTATGTTATACCACTTGGTAGCTTCGGTTTATGAAGAAAATAATCCTTTTTTTTTGGTTTTTGGTTTTTAATTTCAAAACATTATATTCTTTTTAATTAATTAAATTATTAATTTTAATTTATCGTTCCAGCACCAGATTTTTTATCCTTCCTTGTTTACTCCTGAATGTCATTAAATCTATCTAAACATATCTATCTACATGAGCAGCTTTGTTGATTTTTTGGGAAATTGACGTCTACGAATATTTAAATATGGTGTAGTAATTGGTTTCCTTGCTATCTCCGAACGAAACTCGATGCTTGATTAAATATTTAGTAATTTACATTTTTTCAAGAAATGAAACTTTATATTCAGTATATACACTTACAGGCAAAAAATTCCACCCACTTGATTTTATCATGTTTTCATCTAAAAATGGTATCATTAGTTCAGTGCCGTTTCTTGCAGCACATTTCTTAGTCTCCGGCTTTTAATTTTTTCAATATTAAGTTTAAAAATGCCTCATAGTGCTGGGGATGGTTTGGCTCTTATTGATGATGGACGTTCCATTAGATATGTAGCTAATGCCATTGGAGTTCCATATGAAACTTTACGAGACGCCGTCAGGCGTTTTCGGGAAACTGGTTCTTACAGTAGAAGGCCCGGTCCTGGACGGCCTATGTTAACAGAACCACGGGATGACCGGTTTTTGTTTTGAGAATTTTACGAAACCGGCACCTTACCGTTGTTCTATTCATCAGATCGAAGAAGTTCGAGGTGTGCAAATGTCTGAACGTACCGCTCAGAGAAGATTAAATTTCGTACAGTAATTAAATTTGGACCAGAGTTGACCAGAACTCACAGAGTAACACGGCTGGCTTTTGCTCGAGAACACAGCCATTGGACAATGGACGAATAGAGTGCTGTACTTTTTACAGATGAGTCAAGATTCCCTCTTCGATCTCCAGATGGGCGTCAAAAGGTGTGGAGAAGAAGAAACGAAAGATATGCAGCCTGTAATTTTTCCCAGAGCCAACCTTTCCAACGTGGTTCCTTAATGGCGTGGGCTGGGATTTCAATCGAGCGCCGCACAGAATTGGTTGTTGTTCGTGATAGATTTCGAAACTTAATGTGTTGCCTATCCTCAACTAAATCGGCGATCGTTCTATTGTAATGCACTATAATGCACACACATGCATAGTGCAGACGTTCCTTCAACAGAACAATATTGAGGTTTTAGCCTGGCCAGCACGTTCTCCAGATTTGAACCCCATTGAGCATTTATGGGATAACCTAGGAAGTAGAAAAAGAGCGCGTGCAACACTTCCTGATACACTGCAGGACCTTGAAAGGGCTCTTCGGGAGGAATGGGCTATCCTCCAGCAAAGGGACATTTCCCAACTGGTGAAAAGTATGCCGAGGCCTCTTCAAGAAGTAGTGAAGGCAAGAGGAGGAAACACGCGCTACTAAACGATGATGTAATTAATTTCTTTTAGAATAATAATGGTTCGTTTTGGAATCTTGGAAACATTGGAATCTAGAATCATTTCATTGAATTAAGGATTAAGGGTTATTCTCCTCTATATTATAATTCCTAATTGAAACAAAACAAAAAGATTACCTATTTATTGATTAAAAACAATAGACCAATCCAAAGCAGAAATATTTTTAGATGAAAACATGAAAAAATCAAATGGGTGGAATTTTTTGTCTGTCAGTGTATTTATTTCCTATGTATTAGTAGTGTAGTGTAGTGTATTTATTAGTATTAGTGTATGTAGTGTATTTATTACCTTTTCGAAAACGTGCCCTTCCACCACAAGGTTATAGGAATTTCTTGAATTGCCTGAAGCAATGTACATATACTTTGTTTTTAAATCATTTATTTCAAGACCCCTAATTTTACTTTCAGCATAATTAATATTAAAAAATTCAGTAAGGATTTGAATACTTCTGGGTTGGAATCTGTACATGCACAGATTTAAATGCTTGAATAAAATATATTTCCTTGCGTATTTATTCCATTAACTACCTTATGTAACGATAGGTTGAAGAGACTTGTGGACAGAGCATCAAGACCCTCAAAATTTGCAGAAGCATCAAAACATTCAAAAACTTGACCCCCTCAAAATTTGAAGTTTTACGTTTCACGATACGTAAAACTCGAATAAAAAATGGTTATTTAAAAGTTTACGAAATTTCCTAACTAACAAAAACAAACTCGTTAAAATCGAAAAATTTGGAGCAAAGATATGATTCCTAGATATTATTTATGTGCTCTACTGCAGAGGTTTTATCCTTTGTATAGGTTTTTTATTTTTGAAATTGTTACTGAAGTAATACTAGTTTTGTTAGCGAATTACTAATGCTGGAAATGCTTAGGCCAATAATAGGAATCACCTTTTATTTATTTTTCTTTGTAACTATTAAGATAATGTTAATTTAGATGTATAATTGTTTGGAAATAATAAACCATTGTGAAATGATTTGCAGCGCTTTTACATTCGCCAAGGAGACTTGGAGTCAAGATTCACCTTTGTCCCCTAAAGGAGGAAGCCTAAGTAGGACTTGAGGAGACTCCAGTGTTGCTCTTCCATCGGCATCACTGGTATTGGAAGCCAGTGGAGGTTGATTGAGGGCAGTAGATTCGCAGAGCATGTTATGAAGGGATGTTACAAGTTTGACTTTATCATTTCTCTGTTAACTATTACTAAAACTAGGACCAAGTGTATTTCGATAAATATTGGAAGTTTTTTTTTCTTGATTGCATTATAACGTCCTGGAAGTATGAATTGAAAAGAACAAGCATGTTACAAATATTGGGAAGTAGCGGGATACGGGGCAAATATACTGAGTGCGCCCATGACAGTTTATTTGAAACATTATTACCTCTACGTCGAGTTGATATGTCGGTGGATACCTGTCCCCTGCCTCAACGGGAGCAATATATGTGTTTTGTACCCCCTCCTCCCTTCCCACCCACTCTTCCTCCGCTCCAATATACCAAATTACATAATATTTTCCTGTCACTCTGATCTTTTTATTTATTTATATTCTGACTGAGCAGTGTTCTTTTTGATTGAAAACAAAAATTATCATAGGTAGCATATGCATCATTTATTTTAATATAGAAATTTTCCCATAAATAATTAACCTCCAGGAATTAAAAATGGTCAGTAAAAAAAAAATATCTTATTAAACATCTCGCAGTTATATATTCAAGGATATAAAATTCATTAGTGATGTTTGGTTGCAACATTTCCTCAGATTTTCCCATTAGAGTGTGTGTCCTGAATGACCACGTAGATGGAATTACCATCAATGTATCTAACGGACGGTCCATCTAATATCTTGAACCCTAATGGCCATTTGATGGACCATAGAGGCATTATATTTTCATCGAGCCAATGGTGAAGGTGCTCATGGCTACGGTTGTTTCGAAGCAATCTCTTCTCTAAGTTTGATTTGATTGTGGTCAATAGCTGGCCATAAGAACTTGGTATTTCTGTATGGCTGAGGCGAGAGGGACTTTTTGTACAATATAAGAATAACGTAAAAAAATACATTTTTCTATAGTTATCAGAATCGTCATTTTATTTAATATTTATTTCAAAACACTAATTGGCACTAAGGGAGAATGAGAAAAAGACAACGAGAGAGAGAGAGAGAGAGAGAGAGAGAGTGAGAGAGATTATGGATGGAGGCAGTATGGCCTAAAAGGTGTGGAAGCTTTTTATGATAACACTAGTATTGGAATTCATAATATTATACAGTAATCATGATAAGTTTTTAATATGCTCCGATTTCCTTCCTCACTTACATTTACAACTATTCCACTAATATATTATAAATAAAAACCCTGTACCACTATAATCGGTGAAGGTTGAAGCGTTTAGTACTACGAAAGGAAGTAGTGTCTCTTTGTCAACGGTTGTGCAAGGAGGGGATTTGACCGATTCATCACTCAACTGCCAGGTTTTCCCCATTAATTAATGCCCTCTTTTTAGGGGTTGGGTGTGGCACCCAATGAGGGTCTCTTGACACCGGGGTCGATTCACGGCTACAGGTAGGGCACTGACGTTACGGGTTCATATTCGGCTAATATCAGGTAATTATTTGTTCTGTTTCATGACCCATGGATCGACAATTATATCATATCAAAAATTAATTCCTTTAAAGATTCAACTTCAAAATACAAAACCATTATTTAATGTAAATCGCAGTCCATGGAAGTACAGAGGACAATGTTCTAGCGGAAACCGATGCTAAAGTAGCTTGCACACTTTTTCATTATCCTGATTTTCCTTCCATGTACCGGATTTCATGTCCGGTATGTACATATATATGAAAAGATAAGTGGCTCTGGTTGAAAGCTAACAAACTAGGACCAATTTTAGAGATAGCAAATCCGTTAAAAGAAAAGAAGAATTTACAATAACAACGTTGAAGATTGGACACACGAATTTTACAACTATAAAATGTAAGGATGGCCACCACCAATGGTACCAATTGTCAGCAATAATTAACAATCAAACCTATACTTCTAAAGTCTGAACTGCACAAAGAGACCAGAAGAAAATTCGAAATAAACAGTCAGAACTGGAAGGAAGTTCGTTAATTGGAAAGACCAAAAAAAAGCATGATCAGATCATACAATACTTAGCAATTGCAAATAACGATGTTATGATGTCCCTAGCCTAACTTAGTGGCAGAATGACACCGAAATAGTAAAGCAATTAAATTATTTTACAAATAAAGTAAGCCATTAAATTGTTCGAACTTATCCTACGCACAAGCGAGTGAGCCTCTTTGTAACCTAATTTATTAAGCAACTCGTAAGAGTATTGAGCACAATAAAGTAGAGGAGCATAGAAGTGGGCACTGGTATCGCACTGAATAGGTCGGCTGTAGCCAAGGCAGTGGGTGGAGCGAGGGCTTGTTAATGTTGGGCATTCACTGAGGGCCCTGACAGTATTCTTTCCCCCTTTCACAGGATAATACAATCAGACTGATTCAGCCTCTTGGTGATGTGAGCTCCTCTCTAAGGGATGAGATAGAAGGCTCTACCGCTTGGTAAAAGCAAGGAGGATAATAAAGTTTTATTTGTCCTACCTAACATAATAAATATATAACTATTTGAAATCGCAATAGTTTTCTCTCTAAATTTCGTAGCAATATAAAAAATTGGTCTATATCCTAGAAATAAAGGTTTTTATGCAACGGACAGCAGAAGCATTAGTAAAATACAGATCTTAAACTAGTAAGGGGCAAAGGTTGCACTTGCTCTGGGCGACGAAATTAATGTGGCGGCAAATGTCGAGAAACAAGGTTTGTTTTTAGCTAAAGTAAAAATTATTGACTCTATTGCATAAGTGTCAGTCCACTTTGATGGATGGTACAAGATCTCATGACCACAACATAAATGAAATGCCGAAAATGGCCAATGTGTTCGAAGGTAGACTTAAGTAAGTGAACAATCTAGTAAGACCCAGAACTCAACTAAAAAGGACCCTGGCGTGCCCAGAAGAGGGTTTTTGAGAGGTACACTTTTTGACGTAGTTTTGAATTTTTGTGGGGGCCTAATTTCGACAGATTTATAAATTTTCGGAATAAAAAGTTTAAAACCAGAGGAAAAGAGAGAAGGATAAAGTATAATTGTGTATGAGGTATGATTTTGAAATCCTAATTAAGTCCAACACTTTTCAATATTTACTGTTCAGACATCCCACAACATTCCGAAACACTGTTGGCTACATTTGCTAATGACTCGGCAATATTAACGTCTACTAAGGATGCAGCTAAGGCTTCTCAGGTACTTCAAGAACACCTAGACGACATAGCTTGTTGGACTAAAAGGTGGAGAATAAAAATGAACGAGTCAATGAGCCAATTTGTTTCATTTACACTTAAACATGACTCCAGTGTTCTTCAATAATATCGCTCTACCACCTTCAAAAACTTTGCAATATTTGGGTCTCCACTTGGACAAACGACTGACATGGACATACCACATAAAACAAAAAAGAAAAGAACTTAATCAACCATACGGACTTCTTTCTAGGCTACTTGGCAGACGTTCTAAATTATCTGTGACTAATAAACTAACTATTTACAAAAGTCCTCATTAAACCACTTTGGATATATAGGATCGAACTATGGGGAACAGCTAAGAAATCAAGTATAAAAATCATCCAGTCATTCCAGTCAAAAGTCCTTCGGAAAATTGTAGACGCACCCTTTTACGTTTCAAACTTCACGTTACACACTGATCTTAACAATTCTATCATCACGTCAATTGCCACTGACCGCTTTAATAATTTTTATGACAGACTGACTCTAAATTCCAATCCACTTACTCAAGCTTTATTTACTGTAACAAATCCATATAATCCGCCCAGGAGACTGCTGAGGTTCTGGCCAAGAGACTTATTACATTGAGCTACTTGCTGCATTATCTTTTTTTGTGTGTGTGTGTGTTATTATGTGTTATCTTACTACTGTTTTTTTTTTGTCTTTTTGTCTTTTTGTTTTGTTATTACTATTCTTTTTTTTCTTTATGCTATCATTTCTTCTCCTTGAAAGAAATGATATTTGCCAATATTTGCTGAATACCGAGGTAGATGGCAAATTTATTGTAAGCCAAGAATATGTACATTATAATAAATAAATAAACATTCTGGTGATTTATCTCGATATTAAAAAAAATAAATATCTATGTTGATTCAACGCATGAAAGATCTTAGGTTGAATAATGTGTAAGAAAGTAATGAGAATGGTTGTGTAGAAAGAAGATTGAGCCGATATCACGCTCAACCGCCAGGTAACCCCCTTAATTAATTCAATAATTAAGGGCACCCATCCTGTAGAGGCATCGTGTGCCACAATAGTGTCAGGGTCGATCCACGATTGATTAATAAAACAGAATAAATAATTACCTGCCATCACCCAGATTCGAACCTGGGACCTTAAGCTGCACAATTAGCTACCTTACTCCTTTTATTTCTTTCTCTTATTTTGAAACACATTATCAGAAATAATAACATAAAATGTAAAATTTAATGATTTTTTTTGTTCCTCCTCTTCCTCGCCTTTAAGTCTATACGGAGTTTTCACGGACCAGAGGGTGTGGGCTTATTGAGAGATACTCAAGGAGCGGCAAAATAAAACTCACTCATCCTTTCTAAAATCCTAGATGTGCGAATCCATTATTTAGTCGAGGGGACAGACCCCTTTTTATCAAATTATTAACATCCGCCTGAAAATTCGAAAATATCACATCGTCACCTACAACTATTTTATTTACGAAAACTATTGGAGAGTTTTTAATATAGAGTTTAGCAAATTATGTCTATTTAATTAGATACTAAAAACTCTTATATATCCATTTACATTCCACTTGGATCATAAGATAATTTGATCACGAAATCGAGAAAAAATGTGGCCTATAAAAATATTAGGCAGTTTGGTTTATAAAGTATCGTTATTTTGACATATTGAGAGTGTAGGTCACGCCAAACAGATCAATATTTTTGAAGGCCACCTTTTTCTCGATTTTGCGATCAAATTATCTTGCGATTCAAGTTGAAAGACAATCGGTACATTCGAGTTTTTAGTACCTAATTAAATAACCAAAGTTTGGCGATCTCCAAATTGAAAACGCCCCTATTCCGAGAATTTTCGTAACTAAAATATTTATAGGTTACGATCGGCTATTTACGAAGTTTCAAATGGATGTTAATAATTTGATAAGAAGGGGTATGTACCACGGACTATATATGTAGTTTTATAGATCTATAACCTTAAAATAATTACAAATATGAGATATTGGTGGTGTGATGATTTTTAAAAGGCGTTCTGAAGAAAAAGATAAGTGCTCAAAACTTTAACTTAATTTAAATAAATGTAATAAAGAATATTAATGAATTTTTTGTGGCTTTTTTGTTTACTTATTTATTACTAGAATATAATATTCTTACGAATAAAATTTATGAGCAGATACTTTTAAGAGTAGAAAACTTTTAGCACCCTCAAAAGAACCATTTCAAAGAAGAAAAATATATATTCCCTTTCTTACATAGATTTGGAGAAAATAAGAAACGAAATAATAATAAAAAAATTTTAAGCAGTGAGCACTACAAATGGCACTGTATTTATATCTGTTTTAGATCCTTCATTACACATGGTTATCGATTTATTATTTTTAAAAGTATAATTGGCGATGACACTTGTATCTTATCAGTTAATAATGACACTTTAATTGTATCCCAAACCCTCCAATCACATATCACTAATCTTGAAGAATGGTGCCAATACTGGAGAAAAATAAATAAACCCCAATAAATTATCGTTGCCATCCGACTTTAAACCTAAGACTTCTTTTCATGCAATATCCTTCAATGATAATTCACTTGAATTTCGGCTAATTAATTAGGTACTAAAAATTCGTATACCCACTTTCTTTCCACTTAGATTGTAAAATAATTACCTACAAAAGTATTGGACCGTTAGGTCATAAAATTTCGTTATTTTGGCATATTGAGGGTGCAGCTCAAACGGTGTACGCCAAACGGCTCAATATTTTTGAAGGCCACCTTTTCTCTGTTGAACTAATCCGTTACCTAGAATTCTAATTCGACAAACATCTTACTCGGAATTAGGGGTTACTCCCCCCCAAGGCCGATAGCACATAAACCTTCCCACACCCCTCCCAACATATTTTATTGTTCTGGGCTTCTTAAAAATATTACAAACGAAAATAGAATTAAAATATTTGTAGATTTTATACAGTTGCACCTCCTGCGGCTTATACCATGCTTCCACTTATCCTTCAATTGAAACTTTGCATTTTGAAAATTCGCAACCCCGTCGAAATATGCCCTACCTCAAAAATTGAAAACCCCGTCAATATGTGCCCCCTCATAAATATTGATGGCGCAATTTGCGCCATGAAACCTCTTTCTGGGCACTCCTGCTTGGATTCAGAAAACAAAGATGAGACAATCTGCTCGTTTCTGGCTGCTCCAATACTTACTAGCCAAACTCTCTAAACTTTCAATTAATTATAAAGAACTCATTTACATGACTATAATAAGACCTATATGGACATGCGGATTTGGTTTATAGTATAGTAATCGAATTCAAATAGTATCCAATCCTTACAATTCAAAATCCATAATGTCCTATATTTTGTCACAAATAAAACCACTCAAAAAGACCTTAATGTTCCATATGTCGCTGATTTAGCCCAATCAAGATATATATCATTTCATGACAAACTCCAGTCCCATCCGAATCCACTTGTTTCCAGTCTTGCTTCTTCTTCAATTCCTGATAATCTTCCAAGGTGTCTGAAAAGAAGATGGCCACGTTATCTTCTTGATTAGAATTATTTAGGGAGTGTTTTCATTGGATGGTGTCTCCATAAGTCTGTTCATGTCATTACTCTTGATTCGCTCCTATCTATTTAGAACAGTTGTAAATTTCAATAAATACATTTTTTTTTAAAAAGTATAATTAAATTTGATCTAATAAATCGTGCATCGTTTTATTTTGAAACATCTCTAATATGAAATTAAACTATTTGGAAGAAGATAAATATACTTGGAGTGTTCTCAGGGACAATAAAGCAGAGAGGTTGGGGCTCTGGGCGGAGAGATATAGGCCTCAAGGAGATAATCTGGAGACCGCAGAAGTGAGGCCCAAAGCCACTAATCCTACACTATAGCGCACTAATGCCACTATCACAAATTGGCTTTGACACCCGGCTCTGTGTTTGCCATCCCTTGCTAATCCGAGGGTGTGTGTGTTTGGGATAATCTACAAGCTGATTACCTTATAATGCGCCTTGATCAAAGTTTATTGCTTCAAAAGCTAGTTAGCTTTGAGCCGCATAAAGCATTGCAATGCAAACTGGAAACCTTCGCACCTCGAGAATTGTACGATACCTAATTTCTAAAGATTAATTGTCAGAACTTGTAGTGATCGTCAAGAGTTAACTGGCAGCTGCGAATTAATGTGTATAGACAAATGATAATAATAATAAATCGGAAAATTTAGACATTTGAATAATCAGAGATGACTAATTAACACACTAATTAATTTTTTTAATTTAAAATTTTTATAGCTTAAGAAAAATTTAATTTCGTAACTGAAAACGTAAGTGGTATATTTATCTATTAAATAATAATACAATCCAAGAGTAATAATTCTTAGTGCGAAAGGTATCATTTCGCACAATATTTATGGTACACACAAGAAAAGAAATATAAATGATTAACAAGTAGTATTAAATAAATAAGATAGTAAACACTTAAAATAATAAATAAAATATAACTATAGACATCAGAAATAAGAGAATATACGATAGATACATAACTAAATTGATATGATCAAAAGGTAATAAAAACAATTTAAATAAATTATACTAAATTGACAAGAATAGTAGTAACATTCGTTGTGCTCACAAATCAAGGCAACAATCACTACTTTTTCATACGAAATCGATATTCCTGCCGTACTTATAAATGACGGCCTCAACATAATTCTAACGTCGCCTTTTGTACTTTGGATATCACGTTTGGAGGTACTGTTCCCCCTCATGGCATTCATTTTGCAGTATCATCAAATTCAGTGATTGTCACTACTATTTTTTGACTGGTGTGAATAAAAAAATTGCATGTTAAAAAACGTAATAATAATAATTCATTATATGAAAAACATATTTTTTTTTTTTTAATTTTTGGCCCAAGACTTCCATTGATGTCCTATACTGTCCCTTAATTGAACAATTTTCTGTAAAATAATGATAACACTCGTGATGCTTAAGTTTTGTGACTGCATGTTTTGGAAGAAAACATTTATAGTCTCCAGCCAGCTATTTTCTGCCTCAAGATTACACGGGAACATATAGCATCACAAACTAATCACAACTAATAATGTAGTCAGAATATCTGGTAATACTTGTTACGAATTTTATCGCTAAATATTGGGGATAAACCTACCTTCCTATTTTTCACTGAAAGTATTTGAGATAACTAAAAAAGTATCTTTAATTCGAAATTCCACATGATTATTGGACTGAGACTGTTCCATTCAAAGCACGAAGAACTTTGCGTCTTCACATTGGAGACAATAACATTCGTTACCTTTTTTTTTTACAATTAAAATGAGATATTTCTTCTGGCAGTTCAGATAGATTTATTTTAACGTTACCAATACATTGCTTTGTAAAAATAGAACCTATTTTTTAATCCGAAAAAACATTTAAAAACGACAATGTAAAGATACGACAGTTCGAATGGCCATACTGTAGAAGAATAACCCTTATATTGCTATAGCATTATATTATGATACATAAAATGATACCTGCGGCAATACTTTGATTTTGTGTACTATAATGATTCTTGATACCATATATTACCTGTCTTATTTTTACTACCCGTCTGGGAGATGCCACACGGGAATGTCATGCGTGTTTAGTATGACAATTTAAACGAACGGCTCTACCGATTTTGAAGTTGGATGGCTAGTATTATTCGGTAACATTTTATAGGTTTTGAAACAGTTCGGACTCAAAATACGGATTTTATTTAATGTTTTAATTGTATTTAATGCTTTTGATATATCCTTTTGTATGTATGTAGTAATGTTTTGAGCGAAGATCTCAATCTATTTTCAAAGTGGATGATTCAAATTATTCATAGACGCTGGCCCTTAGAAAATATTAGGGAGATAAAGATTAGAACTCCATTCAGAAGTAGTCGAGGCATCGGTTTATTACTTACTATAATAATCACTACTTATTGAATAATCATGCGGAATTATTTTGACATCACACTCGTTGATTGTTGGAACTTGTGAGTTGTGAATTGTGGAACAGGTGTGAGTTGAAAAAATTAAGTTAATAAAAATTTTTTTTGAAGTTAATGACTGTGAAATATAGTGCATCGAGCGACATTATGTTCCATTCATAAGAAGTCAGAATATTGAAAGTGTTAAATATATCCTAAAGAAATGTAATAATGGTTTGAGCAAATAGCTCAACCAATTTTCAAGGTTTATGGCTTCGAACTCAAAAATATTTTTAAAAAACATTTTATTAAATGTCCTAAATTGCTCCTTTTGTAGACTATTATTTTTTGCCTTAAAACACTGTTCTAAAAAAAAACTATTTTCCCAAGGAGAATGCTTTTGAAAAAAAGGAAGTGTAATGTTTGTAAAATTCGGAAACTAATATAGATTTGTTTAAACAATGATAATGACAATATTCTAACTGTCTTTACCATAATTTTGAAAAATATTCAACCTAAACACGACCTTAACATGTTACTTATCATTCTCTACATCAGGTTTTTTTTTCAAAATACAGCCTGCGAAAGTTTCTTACATGACATGGTAGCTTTACAAAATAAATTACAAAATATGAAATTAAATAGGCAACCTAACTTGTTATATATTTTATTGCATTTTTTTTCTCTCTTAAAGCTTATTTCTCATTTAAAATGTCATTTATATAAATATATTTCAATTTTATCAAAGTTAGTAAAAAATCATCCATTGTTGACCGAGGTTTCCCAACATACTCTTTATTCAACTTAAAATGAGTAATATTAATATAACAAAAATCTAGCCTTTGATTTTTTTTAATTTTTATTTTTTTACCTTCAGCTAATAGCACCATTATTTTTTTGAGAAATTTCAAAAATCATGATGTGTATTTTTTAGTACTATACTCGAGATGAGACCCACAGAGAAACGATGCATCTGATTCCTGCGCTATCACAGTATTGTTTATTTGTGTACTTTCAATTCTGAGATACGACTCAGTGTTGTTCCTTAACGCTTCGAAGATACTAGCTTTGGATCTACTCACAACTCAGAGCAATAAAGGTGTTTATGATAATGGAGAAGGAGAACAGTAGCAGCCGACAGGAGACAGGATTGAATTAAAGCGATTGGTGATCAATGAAAGGATTCCGAGAAATAAACCAGAGGATAGGACTGAGGCTCCCTATATAGTAGATCCGGGAATATGTAGCTGAGCTCCGGAATATGTTTGCCTAGCGCAGCATATTAGCATAATGGCTACTCCTCCGTTACTCTCCGACTAATTCAGCCGATTGGGACCCTCCACTGGCTCACTAGTCTCCTTATCTTCTGTTAATTTCTTGTATCGCATTTAACACATAGCTTGTTGTGACCTAGAAACGTCATATTTATATGTAACTTAAGCAATCGATGGATACTTAATATTTTCCAAGCGACCGTCTTACCACAATGCGGATGATTAATATAAAATGCTACAAAGTATGTAATACTACTTTCCTTACCATTTCGTGGTAAATAAATTAATCGCTTTTGCTATTATTATTTATCATTATTATAGACAACAACATTGAATGCTTCAGTTATTCTAAAACATTCGAGTATTCAAAAACCAAAACAAACGAAGTCAACTTTGCAATATAACATGTGTTAAAAGTTTAGAACACTCTCATCTCCGCACCGAAACGAGATGACTTATGACGTATGTGCAAGACATGCACGCATTGAGACGTTCTGGGTACAGAATTTTATTATTACATTTATTTTTATGTTGTAAGAGCAGAGAGAATAAAAGTAATTTTATTTCCCTTAATACCTTTGTAAGTTTTTTATTTTATTAACCACTAAAAAAAATACTATAAATTTGCGTATAATAATGAACATTGAATAAATTATTTTAACTGCTTACTAAAATGTATTTGCAGATGACTATTTTTTTTTCTGGAATGAAAGTTAGGTTTTTTTCATCTACACTTATTTTTCTCGCAAGTAGTTGTAGGTTGAGAAGTGCTGTGTATGATAGCAATCAATTATCATGTTGGTAATTTATCTAAATCGTACATCGACGGATCTGAAAGTATCCAGTGAACTTCATTCCCTTAACATAAATCTCGAGAATAACCCTCAGCGGGTAAACCACCTATTTGTAAATAACTCTCAAAACAGTATCGAACAGCGAGTTCAGTTATTAATTGTCAACAGTAAAAGACTCTTAAGTGCACACATAGCTTGAGTTCCTGTTTCTTAATAGTACATAATACTTTTAGTTGTTTTATTATTTTTTTTTTTTTTGAGCTGACAGTTGAATAGCTTGTTGAATTAGGCAATGGGCTGGTGAGCTCAAGGCTTCAGGTTCGAGTTCGGCAAATGAAAAGTAATTTTTCATCAGCCATGGATTGACCCTGGGGTCGGAAGAACCTCCTGGGACACATTTAGTAAAGTAGTTACTCTTAATTAAATAATTTATTAAGAGGAAAAATCTGGCGGTTAAGCGTGATCAGTGCCTGATCACCTCCTTGCACAACCGTTGACCGGAAAACAGTACTTCCCAACAGAGTACTGAACCCATGGGTTGTAGGCTGTTTTCTTTTTCTTTGTTTTTTTTTAGTCTGGAGAAGAATATAGGCTACCGATCGTTTAACGCGAATTAAATTTTATAATCAATCTTTTTATATAATTTTTTCGCGACCACAATTCTTTCCCCTACGTATATATATCATATACACGTAAGCGAAAGTATAAATCGAACCAGCTAAGACATTTTGAAGTAAACTACATTTGAGATGTTGGACATATAGTCTCATTGTTCAGAGAACAGTCTGTAACTTATGTTATTGTTTGGGATGCAATGTATTGGGTTAAAGTAACTCACATTTTAATTATTCACGATATTTGAGCCTTTCAGTTGACAGAATGACTAACTCCCATTTCAACATTTTTTACTATTAATTTTAGTGATATTTCTAGTGAGAAAATGTATACCTTTATTCATAACTCTATATTTCACACTGCAATCAAATACTCTAGAATCAACTTACTCACAGTCTCTACAGATATTATAAATTTTCCAACTAAAAATACCACTAAAATTACTTTACTCAAAATGTTGAAATTGGAGTTATTCTGTCAACTGAAAGGCCCACATATAATACAGTAATATAGATCCCTTTTCTCCCGGCTTTCAGGAGTGAATTGATGAATGGGGTATGAAGCAATGAATGTATATATTTTTTCAAAATTAAAATACATTTTTATCATAATTATATATACAATTAATGGATGATGTATCAAACGAAAAAGAAACATCATGGATAAGTGAGCAATCCCAATTTTGAACCTTAAATTTCTTCAACAACTTTAATAAAAGTAATTGAAAAATTGGAAGCTTTCAACAGCCAGATTAGGTTACAGAGTCAATGATTGAGACGGGATGAATTCTGTTTAAAGAATTAGACACGGTCATCAAGATCTACTATAGGTCCAAAAGAACTATCGGGCCATGCGTTAACTAAAGACCAAAAATGTAACGTTTGCGAACTATTGGAGAATGCAACTTAGATCACCATGCGATATTTATCACATATTAGGTATTAAAAATGAAAATATTGCTGAATGCCATCGACTCACTAAGAATCTATTGTAAGATTTATACCTAAAATGTTCCCTTGGGCAATTTGGATAATATTATTTATTATTAAATAAATTATCCAAATTGCCCAAGGGAACATTTTAGGTATAAATCTTACAATAGATTCTTAGTGAGTCGATGGCTTTCAGCAATATTTTCATTTTTAATACCTAATATGTGATAAATATCGCATAGTGATCTAAGTTGCATTCTCCTATATTCCAGGTATAGCTAGTGTACTCTCAGTATACTTTTTACTTTAATATACTTTTTTATGATTAGTGGGAGACAAATAAACCTCTTAATGCTAATATATTAGTATATTCTCCGGATATTTATGCCTTATTGCATAACTGTAATACTGGAAGGTATACAGCTTCCTCACTACCGGAGGTACGGAAGCATTGTATTCGTGCCATAGGTCATAAAAAAAATTGTGTTTGGAAGTAAAAAACTCACATTTTATGTTTCGGAGATCAAGGATCAAATTTGGTTCGGTGTCTGTTTATCTGTAATAAAATTGATGTAACGGCCATTTCATCCACTACCATTTGTTAAATTTTCATGAAATTTTCAGGAATTGTGTGGGTTAGTGCCTAGATGGTCTCATATCAATTTTATCAAATTCCCTCTAGCTGGATCTAAGTTGGATAAATTTAGGTATTAATAAAAAAAATGAATTGCAGTATCAATCTTATTTAATATCATGCTCTATTTTCTCTTACATATGCGGAAACGTGTTTTCCTTGATACGTCTGTATCTCAAAAAACGCACTTTAGATTAGTCTAAAATTTAGAGGGATGTTAGAGATTGGTTAACAGATAATTAAGTAAATATCAAATATATCAAATTCATTCCACAATTTAAAAAAAACACGCCTATAGTTCGAAAACGGCTGGTTCATTTGACCCAAACCTGGAGGACATTTGGAGACTAGTATGGAAATTACCTAGTATCAATTTCATTGAATTCTACTTAATAATTATAATTAATATAAATATATGTTAACAATAAAATGGCTGTGAAATCATTTGGTCGATAAATTGCAATAAATTTAAATTAATTATTATTCTGAGTTCGTAAAAAAAGTCTTATTAGTGATTGTGTTTATTTCATTTGAAGTTCAACAACCTCATCATGATCTTGATATCCTCTTTAAATATCAAAGAATATCTTTAAGTATCAATGAGTATTGCATATTGTTTTCTGAATACATAATATTACTTCAAAATCACAAAACATAGTACCCATCGTTCTCAGAAAGATGTAAATTGTATCTCACTGACTTGAACCTAACATTCCTATCCATCCCAAAATTCACAAACTCAAAAATACAACCTTGGTCACTCCCTGTCCCTAAACTTAACAAAATCAAGGCAATTCGCGAATTATACCGTTAACAGATTTTAATCGCTTCCAAAACGCCTATCAGGAATTGACATTTATTAATAAAGAAGAGCCTAAAACCAAAGAAGAAGTAGGCGCTGCAGTGGTGATGGGAAATGATTATCTAATGTTATCCCTTCCTCTGATTTGTACAATCTACAGCTGAGCTATCGGCTCTAAACCGCGCCGTAAAATTCATTGACGCTAAACTAGCTAGCCGCGTCGTGATTTGTTCAGATTTAAAATCTGCCCTCATATCAATACAGAACCCTTTTTCTTAAAACTGGTTAGTAGTCGATACTCTAACTAATCTTAAAACATGTATGGGATGTATGAAAAAATGTTTATGATTACCAAGTCATGTCGGGATCAAAGGCAATGAGATGGCAGATAACATGGCCAAGAGAGCTATCAAAGAGGGTCAACCAATCATGGTTGGCTTGAAAAAGAACTTGGTCAGCCACAAGAGACAATAAGCTAAGGGTTGTGTAGCCATACGTCCGGAGAGTCACTCCAAATATCCTACTGACCAGAAGGGAAGAAGTGGTACTGACCCGGATAAGGATCGAACATACTACGTTTACACACGAGTATTTAATGAGGAAAGCCTCTCCTACTCAATGTATTTCCTGCGAGGCACCTCTCTCAGTGAACCATATCTTAACCGAATGTTATGCATTCTAATCTCTTAGGGATCAACATCTTTTGAGAAATAGCCTTGAAGAATCACTCCAAAAGGAACCCAATGCTATTAAAAATTCAATATTGTTCCATAAGGAAACCAAAATATTTCACAAAATTGTAATCACATCTTCAAATTTGTACAAAATTTAATCTCATCTACAAATTTGTACAAAATTTAATCTCATATCATTGTAAATATAAGTTTTTTAAACCTACCTGTTTTACCTGTTAAGTTTTTTAAGTTTGTAGGCTCCTCTTCAAATTGTAAATATACCTATTGGGTTTTCAATTTTTCTTCTTGTAATTTTTTATATTTTAATTGTACTTTTTAACTTTTCTGCATTCAGCATTAATTTTATTTTTTAAACCGTATTTTTAGATTATATTCTTGAAATCATTAACGTTTTATTCAAATTTCTTTGTTAACTTATCTTTTTCGAATCTTTAATACTTAATTTTAATTATTTTTGTCAACATTTCTTCTTGTACTTTTTAATATTTAAACTGTATTTTTTAACTTCTCTTCTATTAATATTAATTTTATTTTTTTAACGTGTTTTAGCTTTTGTTTTAAAATCATTAACCTTTGTTTTAATTGCCTTTGTTAACTTATCTCCTTTTAATCTTTAACTTTCAATTGTACCAACATATTCATCTGTAACTAGTTTTTATCTTTCTAAACTTTAAATTGTATTTGTTAGCTGTTGATTTGTTATACATGCCTATGTAGTAGTTGATCCGATTATAATATTGGGCGAAAATGATCCAGGTGGTTGAGGAACCCAAAACATTTATAAATAAATAAGTAAAATATCAAAGTTGTGTGAACTGCAAATATATTTTCATATTCCAGTTTAATTAGTTTTGTTCTGACGGAAAAAAAGTAATGGTCTCGTTAGCTCCGAACAAACAGAAAGTTCAATAGTTTCTATGGATTTTTCTTTTTATTCATTTTACGAGTGGAAACATACTTCATATTATATTAAGGATATATCACTACTGTTAGTGCAAAATGTCGTCGGTCAAAATTTTTAATTTTTATTCTATTTATGTTGAAGGTGACATTTTGCATTCTGGAACTGATAAAAGTAGTCCAATACTTTGAAAAATAGCAGAGAACATGAAATATCAAATTATACTAACAAACCATAAAGAAATAACTAATTTTTATGTTCTCCTATAAAACACTCAATTTCCACATACGACTTTTTACACTAACAGTAGCGATATACATGTTCTGTATGCAATGGAATTTTCTTTTAATCACGAAACATCAAATATGCAATCTGCAAAAGTGAAACTCTTTCGGATATTAGTATTCGCTTATAAACAAATTCGTGGATATCAAGCCTGTATACGTTGAGAGATTACTGAATTTCCGATAACGGCTTCTCCCTGAGAATTTATTCTCATTCGAAAAATTGTAGACCTTCTAATATGGATATTTTTTAGACAATGGAAATGGTCAGGAAGCTATACTGAATTCACTTTACAGACTTTTTTTTTCAATGGGACAAGCTAATCAATTATTAAGTAAATTTTACTTGTAAAGTACTTTAAATTTAGCGTTTTGAATGGAATATGTTTATGACATTATATTGTATATGCGAATAAACATGTTTCTTTACTGTCGCATATACTTAGAATACATTGGGATCAAAGGTACCTATCTAACATGAGAGTCCTCACTGGACTATAATAGTTGTATTATAAATCTGCTTTGCACATGAAACATCTTTGGAGTTTAATGGAGATCCGAAGATTTGCCACTGTGCATGAGATGAACCACGGAATTCCCAAGAAGAGTGGCTGGCTGCATCCTGGTGAGGCCTCTGTAATGGAGCGTGGACCATTAGCGTAAGGGCAGTACTAATTGTGATAGCGTGGCGTGTTGGCCATTACTATCGCCTTAGCCTTAGCAATTACTAGGCTACAGGAGTCGCTTTGATGCTCCGGCCTCCACGTGTCCTCTCGTCCCAGCCTCTAAGTGCACGTCAATCTTGTACTAACAATAGCTAATGTTAGTTTTTAGCGCACTTTACTTCACTATTTTTTTCCACGTTACAATATCTATTCGTAACATACTTTACTTAAATAGAAGTAACTATACGGTTGACAAATAAATAATAACGGATTTTACGAGTAACTGACTTTAATAACCTTGAAATCTTTGTATATTATAAGAAAATTCAATCCCTTTACTCTTTAAATTTCAATATCTCTTTTATAATCCCATGTAAATATTCATAGTTAATATACATAGTTTAGTATTCAAATTTTGTTTGAAACGGAAGCTCAAGGTGCGCATTTTCGACATATTCTTCCGATTTTATTTGCTTAAAGGAAAACATGCTTCACAATCAGACAAAAACGTATGTGCTGTGAATGATGCCGAAACAGTAAAAGAAAAGCAGCGTCAAAATTGGTTCACGAAATTTCGAGAAGATTTTTCAATGAAAGAAAAGCAATGTTTTGTTCGAACAAATGAAGTTGAAGACAATCGAATCAAGGAAGTTATCAACGTAGTAGCTGTACACTTTAGATCGCAAAAAATTCTATGTATCACATGCATCGGAGCAGATTTTGGGAGGGCGAGGGGGGCCCTAATCCCCCAAAAATATAGAAGGTGAAAATATCGTCGAATATCGACAATATGTCATCAACATAGTCCATTCAAAACGCTAAAATTAAAGTAACAATTTACTTAATAATTGATTAGCTTGTCCTATCGAAAAAAAGTCTGCCAAGTGAGGTCAGTATAGCTTCCTCACCATTTCCATGGTCTAAAAAATACCGATATTAGAAGGTCTACAATTTTTAATTTAATTTATAAGTCTTACATTTTTTTCTAAGTCTTATTAAGTCTACAATTTTTAATTAAGAAAAATAAACTATATAAACAGAGTAAACTAAGTAACAAGATCCTAAACTGATGTAAAAAAATGGCAACAATTGTTGATCATTGTAGATAGGGAATAATTGAATGTAATAAAAAGAGTGGATAGTATATGCAATTATGAATTTACTCCTACAGACCTCCAGGAGAGATGGATAGAAATGTAAAAACTATTTTCTTTAAAGCCAACGTTTCGATCCGACTAAGCAAGCCTTCTTCAGTGCTAGAACGGATAAGATACAAAAGATACAAATTGTAGAAGTTACATAATACTTATATAACAACTATAAACAAAGGGAATAAACTTATTGAGATTATAAACAGTAATTACATTAAAATATTAAGAACAATATAGTATATAAACAGAGTAAACTAAGTAACAAGATCCAACACTGAAATAAATAAGTGGTAACAATTATTGTAGATAGGGAATGATTAAATGTGTTAATAAGGGTGGATAATACATGAAATTATGAATATAATCATAGAGATCTCAAGGAGAGATCGAAAGAAATAGGAGAAATATTATCAATATCTTTAAATTTTAGATACTGTAATATTCCTGGTTTTGTTTTCACTACTTACCCCCTCACCACAAGTTCAAAAAACTTCCCCAATAATGCTCTACCCATTTTTCCCCAGTTTCAACTGAGACTCCATGCTGCATTCACCCGTAAGTCTGTAATTGTATATTTTTTTATTTTATTCTATTCTTTATTTTCTTCAATTCCCTGTATATCCATTATTTTATTTTATTTTTACTTTAACATCTCCTTGAGATCTGCAGGAGTTTATTCATAATTGCATATACTATCCACTCTTCTTATTACATTCAATTATTCCCAATCTACAATAATCTACGATTGTTACCATTTTTTTTTTTTACTTCAGTTTAGGATCCTGTTACTTAGTTTACTCTGTTTATTTAGTTCATTGTTCTTAATATTTCAATGTAATTACTGTTTATAATTTCAATAAGTTTATTCACCTTGTTTATAATTTTTATCTAAATGTTATGTAACTTCCACAATTTTCTACATCCTTTTGTGTCTAGTCCTGAAGACGACCTGCATAGTCGAGTCGAAACGTTGGCTTTAAATAGAATACTTTTTCCACTATTTTAGTCTCTTTATGACCGCCAATCGGACCGTCTCCTTCTTCTAAAATAATAATAATATAATATTTTAGAAAAATCACTCTTATCTTACATTTTAATAAATATTTTTTACGTGAGAGTTTCCTCGAAATATATTCAACGATTACGGCAGTAGAATGCTGGCCGGTGTGAAACAGGAGTTGGAAGAGGGACAGGCTATCGTTCGATACAGAATGGGCTAAGTTTTATTGCCAATAAGCGGAGAGGAATCGGATTTCGGGGAGAGGCCGTTGGGAAAAGTTATACCATTATTTGTTAGTGGATGGGAGGTGGATGATGGGCCGTATCCATCCAGTTAGTGATGGTCATCTTGTTGTTGCCCGGGTCAGCCTGCGGTTTCTCCCCTCCTCTTCTCCTGGGGCCCTTCCAGCTTCCTTGTAAGTTCCCAAGTAGGCTCGGGTTTCAAAGCTAGTTATTTCTCTTCGATGGCTCTTCCTATAACCAACAATTTAAAACATTCAAATTTTGCCTCAGGCTATGGACTAATAAGTAGAGCAATAAACCCCGTAAATATGAAATAATAAAACATAAAATATAATACTATAGTATAAATCCCTGTTCCAGCTTTCAGGGTCGATGCATTTTGATGAATGAATTATTAAATGAAAGGGAATTTAATAAATAAGTGATAAAAGCCAATTTCGAAATTTAGAACTTAACTAAAACTACAATAAAAGCCATTGAAAAAACTAAGATGGTTTCAAACGTCGAAGAATCAAATAGCATACATTTTTTTAAGAGGTCATAAAAATCTCTTATAATTCCATTATAACTGTCAGGCGTTTTTAAGATAAGCCATAATTATTGCCGATAGCCTCTTAGTCTGCCATGAAATAATTATCACTTGAAATATTTATCATGTTTAGGTTTTAAAAATTTAAATAATGCTATAAATGATAGTAAATTTTTTTGATAGACAATTTTTTTATTATTTTTAATATTTCAATGTGAGTAGCAAGTGTCATGGCCGCAAGTGCAGTTGAAGATTCACGTCGCTCTGTATTTGTTACTATGTAATGTGGTTACTATTTAAAATTCTGGTGTAAGACTATATCAACAGTGACTATATAAACAGTGGTACATTTTATGTCACATATGTTCAGGTTAGTAACTATTGATTAACAATGAAGCAGTAATAAATTAGTGCTCGTTCGGCAAGCCCAAGTGGCCCGTAATCCCTTACGGGTTTACCTTATCTGTAATTAGTTACGGTCAAGACTCGGCTCTGTGTATACTAACATTCTTCGGCTTTGTTCACAGTTCGAATCCAAGACATTTAGGTTTTTTTTTTTTCTTTTTTTTTTTTTTTCTCTTTATATTTTTAATATTTTTCAGGAGACTTTTATTTTATTTACTCATTAATTAATTCTGAAATGAATTATTTTATATTATATCTGTATATAGTTTGTAAATAGTTTAGTTCTTAAGAAGCTATCTTATAATTTTCATTTTAATATTTAGGTTTAAAAAACATTTTTTTTTCTCTCTTTCTCTCACACTCATTTATCCATCATGGATAAATCCATGGATTTGGATAAGAACACTTCTTGTGAAGACTCGGAGAACGAGACACCCTTTTCAGAAATTAGCGAGACTGACTCGCAATACTTGAAAAGACGTACGCTCCAAAAGCGTGTCCGAAACTCCGCTCCCGGTTCGGGAAGCAACTCACCAAATAAGAAAAAAACAAAAAATAAATCAAACAAATCAAATAAGCCAGCAGAACAAGAAAAATCTCCACCTAAAACGAGGAGTAAATCTAATGCCACACAATCAGAGCCAACTGCACCAAGCACCTCAGCCAGCAAGAATACTATTCTCGATAACAATTTATCAAGCAAGATTCCGAAGCCTCAAGATTTTTCTGACCCCGAACCGCCACCTGTTTTTGTTTCAAAAATTGAGAACTTCGTGTCGTTTGGTCAAGAAATTGCAAAACTAATCGGACAGCCAAATTTTCGCTGCTTCTCTCGAATCAATGACATTAAAATAAACACGAACTCTAGAGAAAACTATAAAAAATTGATTAGCCATTTAACTTCCAAAAACTACGACTTCCATTGTTACCAATTGAAACAGGACAAGGCGTTTCGAGTAGTCCTGAGAGGTCTACATTCAACCACTCCTATATCTGTCATCAAAACAGGCCTGGAAGAAATCGGTCATAACGTCAGGCACATAGCACCCGTACTACATCCTAGGGAAAGATATCCGCTTCCATTATTTTTTATAGATTTGGAACCAGCAAAAACGAATAATGAAATATTTCAGGTTCAACGTTTAGTATACTCGACAGTACGATTTGAAGAACCAAGACAGAAGCCCCTAATAGTACAATGCACTAAGTGTCAAAACTTCGGGCATACGAAGACATATTGCCATCACGAGGCCAGATGTGTTAAATGCGCCGGTTTTCACGCTTCAGACACTTGCCAGAGGCCAAAAGATGAGCCCGCTACATGTGCTCTTTGTGGTGAAGCCCACCCTGCAAGCTATAGAGGTTGTGAGGTGTATAAAAATCTTCACAAACAGAGATCACGCAACTTAGCGACGAAAACCCTTGGACCTGCTCAAAAAACTTGTCCTGAGCCACCTGAAATTGAAAATCAGGAAACATTCCCTGCTTTGCCGACTTCACCTTCCATCGCCGTCCAACAACAACCATCCATCTCTACACTTAAGGATTATCCTCAACAGAACTCAAGAAATTCTCAATGGCAGCCTTGCATCATTAAGAAGCAGCCTCAAAGTCAGGCGCCTCAAACCTCCCAATCCAAGCCCAAAAGCTCTAATACTCAACCTCAACAGCCTCGTCAGCCAATCCCTCCCCATCAGCTACCCTTAAGGGTCAAACTCCCGCCAGAGCACCCACACCCAGCTCCACTCGTTCCTACTCCCAAGATGAACCTCCCATCACAAGTCCAACAGAATTTAGATCCTACTCCTCGTACCCCACGTCGGACCCACCCTCCACCCAGCAATCCTATTCGCATAGATTACTCATCACAACCTCATGACCTAAATCCACTTCCCAGCCAAACATCATCCGACATCAACTCTATCCTATCATCATTCCTGATAGATCTTCAACAAACTATCAAACCGCTTATAACTCTTCTCACAAGACTCCTTTCCGAAATCCCGTTTAACTTCCGATGAATACAAAGCCCCTAGCTATCCTCTTATGGAACGCTAACGGACTACAAAACCACCGTGACGAACTAGACATATTTCTCCATGACAATTATATTGACATTGCTCTTCTGACAGAAACTCATTTCACTCAACGGACACAATTCTACATACGTGACTACATCACTTATAGATCTGACCATCCAGACAACACTTCCCACGCTGGCTCTTGCATCCTTATACATAAATCTCTATCGCATTCCCTTATCCCTTCTACTCCAACTGATGCCATTCAATCAACTTCTGTAATCCTTTCAACTCGTCCTTTCCATCTAACACTTTCAGCTGTATACTGTCCTCCTGGTAATTCCCTCTCTTATAGCCTACTTGATTCCTTATTTCAATCCCTCGGAGCGCGCTTTATTGCTGGAGGAGACTACAATGCTAAACACCAACGATGGGGTTGTCGAACATCCAACTCCCGCGGTAGCATCCTATCACGTGTCTCTTCTTCCAACAGTTATTCAATCCTCTCACCCATGAATCCTACATATTGGCCTACATCTCTGAAAAAACGTCCCGATATCCTGGATATATTTATCACCTCCCAGATTTCCTCCTCCCAATCCATTATCAAATCCCTGGATGACCTTTCGTCAGATCATAGTCCAGTTTTGCTTTTACTACATTCGAACTTTGCTCCTAAACCTAAACTTCCTAAACTAATTACAGGACGAGTGGACTGGGACAAATTTCGTCATGATCTGGAAGATAAACTGAACTTAAAAATTCCCCTCAAGACAAAACAACACATTGATAATGCCATAGAAAACCTTAATACAACTATAACAACGAGTATAAATAATAACACATTTGTTAATAACAAAAGCAATAATTTAAGACAAATTAACTTGCCACAGCATATTCGAATCTTATTAAGGGATAAACGCAGAGCAAGATCGAAGTGGCACAGGACTAGATATCCTTCAGACAAAACGTACTATACCGAATTGACTAACAAACTAAAATCAGAAATCAGAAAATATAAAACTCAACAATTACTGAACCTAACTGGAAATATTACAACAACTGACAAATCACTATGGACTACAACCAAAAAACTTCTGAAGTTTAAAGATTTTAATCACCCACTTCTTACTGAATCCCAAACCTGGTCCAAATCCGACGAAGAAAAAGCCCAGTTATTCGGTCAACATCTGTTCCAAATTTTCAACCCACATCCTGATATCCTTAATCCAACCCACATCGAATGTATTGAATCAGAACTGGATACTCCTCTCCAAATGTCCCTACCACCTAAAGCATTTCATCCCACAGAAATATCCAACATCATTCAAAGATTACCCTCCTACAAAGCTCCTGGACATGACCTAATAACATCCCAGATCTTGAAACTTCTTCCTCGAAAAGCCATCCTATTCCTTACTTTCATATATAATGCTGTACTCCGAACAACATATTTCCCTGATCCTTGGAAAATATCTATTGTCAAAATGATCCACAAACCCAAAAAGCCACCAGAATATCCATCCTCTTACCGTCCCATCTCTCTGTTACCCATCATGGGAAAAATCCTGGAAAAACTAATCTTAAAACGCCTGTACCCAATCCTAGATTCTAATCACATAATCCCAGATCACCAATTTGGATTCCGCTCCTCCCATTCCACTATACAGCAATGCCATCGTGTGGTAGACGTAGTATCCTCTGCATTGGAGCGCGGTATGTACTGTACGGGAGCCTTTCTCGATGTTGAACAGGCGTTTGATAGAGTTTGGCACCCGGGACTGCTGTACAAACTCCGAAAATTCCTACCATCTACCTACTTCCTCATTATCCGTTCCTACCTTACTGATAGATACTTT
Source organism: Nezara viridula (assembly GCA_928085145.1). Taxonomy (NCBI): domain Eukaryota; kingdom Metazoa; phylum Arthropoda; class Insecta; order Hemiptera; family Pentatomidae; genus Nezara; species Nezara viridula. Next base: position 62,174,335 of record OV725077.1, on the reverse strand, counting down.
AAAGTAAATCACAACAATGTATATACATCCCGTTTTTCCCAGTCTGCAGGTGTTCCTCAAGGTAGTATCCTAGGTCCTATCCTTTACACAGTTTATACAGCTGACATCCCAACCCATCCCAACACTGTCATCACCACATATGCTGATGACACATGTATCCTATCAGTCAATAACGACCCATCTATTGCATCCCAAACCCTTCAATTCCACATCACAAACCTGGAAGAATGGTGTCAGAAATGGAGAATTAAAATAAATTCCAATAAATCCCATCAAATTACCTTCACCCTTCGTCGTAAACCAATGACTTCCTGTCCTTCAGTATCCTTTAACAACACCTCACTTATTCCTGTTGAACAAATCCGTTACCTAGGACTCCATCTGGACAAACGTCTAACTTGGAATCCTCATACCAGACTGAAACGACAAGAAACCGCTCGACGTTTCCGACTACTTCAACACTTACTAGACAAACGCTCTAACCTTCCAATCAATTATAAAAGACTGATTTACATGACTATAATAAGGCCTATTTGGACTTACGGGGTTGAGCTATGGGGCTCCACCAAGCCTTCAAATTCCTCTCGCATACAGTCCTTGCAATCCAAAATCCTTCGTAAAATCCTCAATGCTCCTTACTTTGTTACAAATAAAATTATCCATAATGACCTTAATGTTCCTTATGTATCAGATTTGGCCCAATCCAGATATCTGTCCTTCCATAATAAACTTCATAACCATCCCAACCCTCTTGTCTCTAACCTTGCTTCCTATTCGATTCCTGATAACCCTCCGAGGCGTCTGAAAAGAAGATGGCCACGTGATCTTCTAATATAGACATATTATTAGAGTGCTACCAATGGGTAGTTTCTCAACATGTGTTCCATGTCTTTATACCAATGTGCAAATTTACTAGATGTATTTTTTTGTATACAGTTGTAAATGTCATTTAAAATAAATAAATAAAAAAAAAAAATATTTCAATGTAATTACTGTTAATAATCTCAATAAGTTTATTTACTTTGTTTATGATTGTTATATAAATATTATGTAACTTCCACAAATTGTATCTTTTGTATCTTATCCGTTCTTGCACTGAAGAAGACTTGATAGTCGGGTCGAAAAGTTGGCTTTAAAGAAAATAGTTTTTACACTTCTTTCCATCTCTCCTGGAGATCTGTAGGAGTATATTCATAATTGCATATACTATCCACTCTTCTTATTACATTCAATTATTCCCTATCTACAATAATCAACAATTGTTGCCATATACTATACTATCATATACTATACTTGCCATAATTGCATATACTATCCACTCTTCTTATTACATTCAATTATTCCCTATCTACAATAATCAACAATTGTTGCCATTTTATTACTTCAGTTTAGGATCTTGTTACTTAGTTTACTCTATCTATGTAGTTTATTGTTCTTAATTAAAAATTGTAGACTTAATATGACTTAGAAAAAATGTCGACCTTCTAATCTCGGTATTTTTTAGACCATGGAAGTGGTGAGGAAGCTATACTGACCTCACTTGGCAGACTTTTTTTCGATAGGACAAGTTAATCAATTATTAACTAAATTGTTACTTTAATTTTAGCTTTTTGAATGGACTATGTTGATGAGTGACAGACACTGAGATTTCCTAGAGCCCTTCCATAAGTGGGAGAAAAGCCTGGTTGGAGTTCTCTTGAGCGAATGAACTTTTTAAATATGCTTATATTTAAGTTAATATTTTGATCAGTTTAGTTTCTTTTGTTCATATTAATTTACTTTTAGTATTATTATTTTTCTGTTTAATTTATTTTTATTAATTGTATATAGTGTATGAATGTGCTCTCCGAACACTATTATAAATATCCTTAATTGAAACAGATTGTAATATTTCTCAATAAATAAGTTATGAATCAGTTGATCCGCATTAGGTCATTAATAATATAGGTAACAAGACAAAACAAGTTTATCTTTGCTAATAACAATACGATTTTGATAGTTTTTTATTTATTTAGTTAGGAATTTATTAATATTCGAAATAGTCAGGTGCAACTAATAATAAAAATTATCAATGATTACATGATTGCAACTGATACATAGCAAATATTATATAATATAAATATAGCAAAAATGTGACACGATTATCTGATTACAATTGTAATTATAAACCTGATTACGATTGCAGCTCAAGTAATTAAATTAGCTGTATTCGTAATCATGTAATCAAAATTACTGTAATTGTAATCGTTGATTATGATCTTACCCATCTATGGTGCAAACGAGTAAACAACAAAAATGCCACCTGCTGCCTCAAGAGATGTTAAAGCAGCCAAATAAAAAACATTTCAGTCGTGAAATAAGCTTTATGTGGAAACAAAATCGTTTAATAAAAGTAGTAGAAATGTGAGTTAATTACTCATTTTTTTTCTTTCTCTCCTTCCACGCCTTTTAGGTCATTTGGGGGTTTTCCGGACCAGATGGTGAGGACGGGGAATTAATACTAGAGTTAAAAGCTCCCCCACATATGTGAACATGTAATCGTAAAATCGTCAGTATTTTGATAAAAACACTGTCTATAATATTATAATTGATCTTTATTTCGAAGCAATTCGGATATTTACGAAACATCGATACCCGATGTCGATATCTAAAGTACTACATTTTTATAAAAAGCTGCTTTTAAATCTAAAAATTAACATCCGGATCAGCTGATGAGAAGGTTGTCTCCTCAACTCCTCTCTCAGTTTTTACCAATTTTATAGCGGAATCTCTCTGATTATTCACGTGATACAGTTAAAGTGTATATCAGAGCAGTTGATATTTACTGTTGACATCTTTTTTTTTTGTTATTTTAAGAAAAAAAAAAAAAATTTTTTTTTTTTTTTTTATTTATTTATTTATTTTTCTCTTATGATATGCGGTATGATCAGCAAGTGATGGCCAGTAAGGTGCCCAAGAGGTCTCGGTCAGACGGAGTTAGCTCACCAGCCAAACAAAGGACTCGTCGCTGCCTACGAGAAATACCTCCAGTGACCAAAATGAACACTTCAGAACCAGAACCTCAGCCCCAACCAGGTACGTCTGCACAAGAAACGATTGAAGAATCACCTTTCTTTACTCCAAACCCCTACCAAGTGCTTCAAAATGACAGAGAAGTAATGGAGTCTGCAGCAATACCCAGAGAACCAAAGCCTCCTCCGATATTTGTGAAAAATATAAAAAATTTCCAGATGTTCTGCACCCAACTAAATAAAATCTGCTCTGGCAGTTATTCATGCCTTAACAGAACCAATGACACCAAAATAACACCTGATTCTGCAGAAGCCTACCGAAAAATAGTGAAGTACTTATCAGAAACAAATGCGAATTTTCACACTTACCAGCTGAGGCAGGAAAGAGCTTTACGAGTAGTGATAAGAAATTTACATTCCTCAACCCCCACTGAAGTTATTAAAGAAGAACTAACGACGCTTGGTTTCAATGTACGCCAGGTAACAAACGTTTTGAAGGAGGACAGGGAGCAGCCAGGATTACGAAATAGGATCCCACTACCATTGTTTTTCGTGGACTTGGAGCCATCACCAGGTATCGAAAAAATATATGATATCACAAGAATATACTACACAATGGTGAAAGTTGAGAAGCCATATCCCAAGAGAGACATCGTGCAGTGCCATAATTGTCAGACCTATGGCCACACGAAGACATATTGCTACCATCTGCCGCGTTGCGTGAAGTGCGGTGAACAGCACAAATCTGTAGAGTGCACCAAACCTATACAAGATCCAGCAGTATGTGCCCTATGCTTGGAGGGACACCCGGCCAACTACAAAGGCTGCCAAATTTACAAGAATCTCAAAACCAGACACCAGAAAAACCGGATTCAAGATGAAGCACTAAGAACAAGAAGAGAGAGAGAGCCTTCCAGAATTGTAAACAATGATGTATCATTCTCCCAACTACTTAGAGGTAAGACTTTAACCGATAAATGTCAAGCCCTGCCACAACAACAACCTCAAACCCAACCTCAAAATCCTCTTCATCCTAATATACCTAACCACCAACAACAAATTCCTCATATTCCTCCTCCTTCAAATGCAACAGATCTCACAAGTTTGTTAGCATCTTTCCTCACCGATTTCAAATCCCTTGTTACTCCACTCATATCACTCCTCACGAATCTCGTATCTCACCTCATCCCTCCTTTGAAAAATCCTTAAATGACTCACATCCCTAAACCCATATCCATTCTCCTTTGGAATGCGAATGGTGTTAGAAATCATACAGACGAACTATCTACTTTACTACTTGACAAGAACATTGATGTGGCACTAATTACTGAAACTCGACTAACCACTAAACAGCACTTCAATATACCACAATACCTGACATATCGTACTGACCACCCTGACGGAAAAGCACATGCCGGTACTGCTGAAATTGTACACCAATCCTTCTCCCATCACGTACTCCCATTACCAATACATGATTTCCTACAGTCCACCGCTATCGTGATAAAAACCTTCTCCTTTCCGGTCACTCTTGCATCAGCGTATTGCCCTCCTAACCGATCCATATCCAATGCCCAATTCAGTTCTCTCCTCGACTCCTTAGGACATCACTTCATCTTGGGTGCAGACCTAAATGCCAAGCACCAACAATGGGGTTCCAGAACCACGAATTCTCGTGGCCGAACCCTGCTGTCTGCACTCAATTCCCAACGTTTTCACCTCCTTTCCCCCAACTCTCCTACCTACTGGCCCACAGATCCCAACCGTAATCCTGATCTTCTTGATTTCTTTATCCACAGCGGCTTAAGTCCCCTCAATTGTTCCATTACACGTCTAAATGAACTTTCCTCTGACCATAGTCCTCTAATCCTTAATGTTTCACTTGAACCTGTTCCCAAACCTTCTCCACCGTCATTCATTAGGGGCCCAGTAAACTGGGACCTTTTCCGCCAAATAATCTCCGATAATATTGATCTCAACATATCCCTCAAAACTCCCGATGACCTTGATAGTGCCGTAAATTCCTTTACTACCACAATCCAACAAGCCGCCTGGACTGCCTCCTTCCCAAAAGACTCCTCCAGAATTCCTATAAAGACCATTCTACCCCAACACATCCTTAACCTAATCCGCACCAAACGCCGTGCCAGATTATTATGGCAACGTACCCGACATCCTACCGACCGCTGCTCCTATAATTACTACTGCAAACAATTAAAACTGGAATTAGCCACCTTCAGATCACAATCCTTCAACTCCTACCTATCCTCCCTCTCTTCTCGCGACAATTCCCTTTGGAAAACCACAACAAAAATCCTAAATCCTCACCGCATTTCCCATCCTCTCCGACGAGGTGATGGCTCCTGGGCAGCATCTGACGAAGATAAAGCTGAGGAGTTCGCCATTCACCTATCCAATACATTTATTTCACATCCGGAATCCCATCCTGCCCACACCGTAACAGTAGAAGAACTCCTTACATCACCAATCCCACTTTCCTTGCCCCCAAAAGCTATTCATCCTTCCGAAGTAAAATTTCAATTAAAAAAACTAATCCTCCGTAAAGCTCCTGGACATGATCTCCTTACACCTCAAATCCTTCGACAACTTCCATCCAAAGCAGTCATATTCCTTACAGATATCTACAATTGTATCCTACGCACCACCCACTTTCCTCTGTTATGGAAACACTCCACTATTATCCTCTTCCCAAAACCAGGAAAACCTCTCAATAGCTCAACATCCTATAGACCAATCAGCCTACTCCCAATCCTTTCAAAAATTTTTGAAAAGATCCTTTTGAAACGAATCCTACCCATTATAGAATCCCAAAATATTCCTTCCCATCAGTTTGGTTTTCGCTCCCAACATTCTACTGTTCAACAAGGACTCCGAGTTGTTGATCATATTTCCTCAGCCCTAGAAAACAAGGAATACTGTTCGGGTGCATTTCTGGACATTGCACAAGCATTTGACCGGGTATGGCACTCCGGACTGCTCTTCAAGCTTAAAATCCATTTACCTCAGTCCTTGTACCTAGTCCTCCGATCCTACCTCTCTGACCGCTCCTTCCGAGTTCGCTGTGGAACAGAATTTTCCAATATCTACTCCGTTAAAGCCGGTGTTCCCCAAGGCAGCGTCTTGGGTCCCGTGCTTTACATCCTCTTTACTGCTGACATCCCTGTTCATCCCGATACTTTTCTTGCAACATTCGCTGACGACACCGCAATCTTATCATCCAACTCTGATCCCAACATAGCATCCTTAAATCTCCAAAACCACCTCACCTTGATTGAGCACTGGTGTAATAACTGGCGCATTAAAGTTAATGAATCTAAATGCCAACATATTACCTTTACACTCCGACGCAGTTCCTGTCCACCAGTACACTTTAATTCCATCCAGCTTCCTTACTCAGACACAGTCCGGTATCTTGGCTTTCATTTAGACCGAAGACTAACGTGGAACCCACATACTAGACTCAAAAGACAAGAACTCAACCGACGATACGGCCAGCTATACAGACTACTAAACAGAAAATCCAAACTTTCTATTGAAAACAAATTACTTATCTACAAGACAATACTGAAACCTATATGGACATACGGACTTGAACTGTGGGGGACAGCAAAAGCTTCTAACATCAAACGTATTCAATCCTTTCAATCTAAAGTCCTTCGAACAATAGTTGATGCTCCGTTCTATGTAAATAACAAAATCCTACACCATGACCTTAATATCCCATTTGTCCTAGACCTTATTCCAGAAAAATTCTCCAAATTTCACCAGAACCTTACCTATCATCCAAATCCCCTTGCACAATCTCTATCCAGCACCACCCATCCTTACAATCATCCTCGAAGGTTGAAGCGGCAGTGGCCCAGAGACCTTTTGTAAATAAGCATCTATTGGAGTTTTGGCAATGGCCAGATCCTCCACTCAAGCCCGAGTGTGTATGATTAGGTTAGTTCTTTTGTTTATATACATTTATTTTATTTTATTGTATTTATTTTTATTTTATTTTTTTGTATTTATTATTATTAAGTTTCTGTATTATTTATTTTTTTTTTATTGTAAATAGAGTGTGAGTGTGCTTTCTCTGATCACTATTATAAATGTCCTTGATGTGACAGAATGTAATATTTCTAAATAAACAAATATAAAATATAAATCTAATAATAAACCTCGATCTGAAGAAATCCGAAAGCTAACGTGTTATTTTCGCCTTTATAAATGCACCAGTTGTATGTAAAAGGGTATAAGTGTTACCGACCATTTTAAATATATTGAAGTAAAAAGGTTTAACTTTAATAATTATTTATTCAAAACTTAGTTCTTTTATCTTATTCTCTTTTGCATTTAGCGATCTCAATTAATGTTCTTAGCTTTTATTTTCTCTATATATTTATATCAGTATATACCTGGTTAATTATGTAAGAAATGGTATAATGGACAGATCTGCAACTTGATTCATTACTGAACACAGTTAAAAAGAAAAACTTAGAAAATATAAAATCAATAAATATTTTATCGAAACGTAATAGTGAGTCAGTATCCAACTTCCAATTCAACATCCTTATCTTCAGGATTTACGCAATGTTTGATGTGCGGCGTCATTGGTGATCATTCTATGATACTGCAATTTTTTTCACTAACACATCACAATGCTATATATAATATAATACTTTAAATATAGTTTATTAGATAGTTAATTCATAGCTCCATATAATAACAAAAAAATAATACCTTGAAATAAATAGTTCTAAAATAAGATAATACATCTACCGTATATAGAAATCAGTTTCCTACACATTCCTCACATTTGATAAATAATCTAACAATGTCTTGTCGGTAAAAATTTTCAATATTCGACTTAATCATGACAAATCTTATCATTTAACTTATCATCCTCTATACCCAAACTACGGTCCGCGAAAATGTCTTTTTTTTTTTATTTTTTTTTTTTAGCTTTAATGTTTTATTCACACCTGTCATAATGCTAATGACAACCAGTGAATGTGAGATCGATTGATTAATAGAATTGTCATAAGAGGCATGAGGAGGATCAGTGCCCAGCGGCACCTACTTGGATAATATAATTTGATCGTAAGATAATTTGATCACGAAATCAATAAAAAAGGTGGCCTACCAAAAAATTGGACCGTTTGTTCTATACAACATCGTTATTTTGAAAATTTGGGGGTGTAGGTCACGCCAAAACTGCTTAATATTTTTTATGACCACCTTTTTCTTGATTTTGTGATCAAATTATCTTACGATCCAAGTAGAAAGCAAATGGGTATTTACGAGTTTTTAATACGTAATTAAATAGGCGAAAATTCCCCCCCCCCTCCTGACTGAAACCAAACCCATTCCAAGAATGTTAGTGAATAAAATAGTTGTAGGTTACGATAAGATGAAATTATTTACGAAGTTTTAGACGGATGTTAATAATTTGATAAAGAGGGGTCTGTACCACTGACTATAACTAGAGTTACCGGACCTGAGGTAAAATATCTAGAATGTATTGAAAATATTTTACTAGAATTCATATCAAAACGATGAACCTACTGAAGTATTCAATAAAAATACTAAACGATTAGCTATTATAAATGTTATGGAAGAACATTTGGCAATGGTTATGCCATTTTATCACTGAAGGTAATCAAAAGCGACTATAGCAAAATACAAACACAATGCATACATTAATGAGTAACCACCTGGTGCTGCATTATAGAGGGTCTCCATTAAGAGAGCTCGACAAATAGACACCTTCTGTTTGCCAAGCCTATCTCCTCCTTCGTGTATTAATTATTCCAAGCCGTCATTTAATATTGTAATTTCAATCCGAATCCAGAAACAGGCCGGAATTACTCTACATAGATTATAATAATTTAAATATCTAACTACCGACAGACACTTAATTCGTATTTATTAATTAAAATCATTTTAACATGTGATTCTTCATCGGTCATTAAACATGATTGGACATATTTTAAAGCATAAAATATTAAGGTTGCTCGAAAACAAATAGCACTTGAGACTACAATAAAATTTATCTGCAGAATAGGAAAATTAACCCATGCCTTATTAATAATAAAATAGGAAGGATATTTCTGATGGAACAGTGTCTCCAAACTAATAATTCTAATGAAAAAATAACAAACTGCTGAGGGTGCATTTTAAATCTCGTTTCATAATCCCTTAACACGGTTTTAGAGGTTTCAAATTAACAATGCTCAGGAATTATAGATAAGATTCCCTGGCATATAAATATATAATCAGCTGTAATTTCTTAAGGCTGCTATGATGATGAAACTACGGGGCGTGTTATTGTCGGATAATGACACCCACACTTTGACATTACAATATCTAAAAACTGCTCTTCCCTTAGCGATATCAGTGCTGATCATTAGTTTCACGCCAATCAATGAAATATAGAGGATAAGAAAAAATTATGTACCTTCAAATGAAACAGTAATAACTGCTCTTTTAATCATATAATATTAATCTTTGACATAAATATCAATGATAGCAAACGCATACCGCGTTCCTCAAAACACCGCCATCATCAATTCCTGATAATACTCTTGATAATCAATTTCTGAGTAATGAGCTTACATGAAAGTAAAGATTGGCAAAATCCACTTATAAACATTTTATAACTCTAAAAATTAATCAACAGTGGCAAAAGAATAAAATTTCCTCTAACTAACGCAGTTTAGAACTTTAATAACACCTTTACTGTTGCAGATAATTTAAAAAAATCTCACTGATCAGTTTTTAAAAATCATAACTCAAAGCACTTCTATTTGTACCCATACAGTTGGCCATAGGCTTCTATCTAGAGCTTTCTTCGTGAATTTCCTCCGGTCCAGTAAGTCCAGCAGTCTTTAGTAAGTTGCCAGTCAAAGCTCCGGAAAATCTCAATTATCAGCTTCTTTTTGATAATTTAGTTCCATATATATTTTAATAGAAAATCAATTTGATTAAGGATGATAGTACCTTCATTATATACAAATGAACAGTTATATTCTCATAAATTTATTTATGAACAATGTGCCATCATAAATATTAAATGTAAACAATTATTTCATTATGCATTAAGCGCATACAGTTTAGCGTTATACATGAAAACAATTATTTCATTTTGCATTATGTGTATATAACTCAGCGTAATACATAAACATTTTTTTTTTCATTATGCATTAAGTGTATATAACTCAGCGCTATACATAACACAAATGCCTCGGCTATATCCTTGAAAAATACTTCTACTTTTTTAGAATACTTCAATTTTCTGTTCCACTTGCATTGTCTACATATTCTTCTATAAAAGATGTATGTTAATGTTGACAATTCAGTTCCTATGATTTTCAAAAGTCTTCAATACCTGAAAAAGCGAAAATATAATGATATTATTATTGATAAAATATACCCCATAGAGGCAGTACTTATACATAAGGTAATTATACGTACTATATGTTATATTGTTAATGAGCTTACCAGGAATATCCATGATGTGAGACTATTAAAGTTTTTGAACTCTAGACATGAAGTCCCATCACTTTTTCGACTTCTTTGGAAGTTTTCGTTTTTTATCATCCAGATGTAAAACATGTAAAACATCTGAAAAAAATTGGAATTTCAGATTTTTCATATTGAATAATATTGAATTTATTTCAAGGATTTCGAGTAGACGAAATGAAATCACTGTTCTATTTATTTATTAATATTAATTTATCAAAATTACAGTATATTTATATTTAAATTCATTATTGTTTTTGAAAAGCTCAACAGGTTGTGAATCTTCAAGTTTAGGTCTTCGGAGATGCAGAAACATTTAAAGAAAATCAATTTCTAAAATTTATATTTGTTTCAAAATCGTTTTGAGTTTTAAAGGACACTAAAAACGACTAGCTTACGTTTTCTTGCTCTGCCTGTCAACTTATTTAATATTATCGGCAATATTTGTTTTCTTATTTTCCACAAGGAAAGTAAATCGATTAGTATCTAATATTTTAAATAATAAATATAAGCAAAACATTGCAGCATTGGAGCGAACAACGATACATGTAAATACCATTTTTTGATGTTGAATTTTTTAAAAACTAAATTGGTTCGAATCGGTGACTTCAACTTTTAAGTGAACATTTTTTAAATTACACAGAGAGAAAATTCATCAAAGTAATTAGTGATTTAAGTTTAAAAAATATTACGTAAAAACTTTTTTAAATGTTAAATTTCTGTTTGTATTAGTAAATTTTACAACCGTGTCAATCCCAGATAACAAGAAACGATGTGACTATGAAAATTTGGCAACTTTTATCTACTTATACCGTATTTTTATGTTGTAAAAATTTTAAATTATGACGAAACAATACCCATGGATTAAAATTAAATGGATGCTGTTTTTTTTTTTGTTTTTTTTTATATCATGGATAACAATACACAGATAAAATTGTCTGAAGATTTGCCTGGAGTCCGATATGTCAATAATAAGAAAACAAATAAATTATAAATTAGGAGTATATTTATAAAAATAAATTATCAAGTCGTTCTTTTAACCAAACAAAGATTATTTTTATTTTACAGAGAAAAAAATTCAGTAAAGTATTTATTTATTAGTAAAAGTAATTTTATGAAATTTTAGTTAAGTTTTCCTGATATACTGTCGATATAATGAGTAAAACTGCGTCGTTCTTTATTTAATTTCATCCGTAAACTGCGTAACACATTGTTCTATAGTTAAACAGACCATTAGCTTTATTTCCGATGTTAAAATTGTTATTTAATCAAATTTCATTAAATCATGTTAACTTAATTTTCAATTTAAGTATTTTAAATTACCTTTTGCCTCGGTCGCTGCTAAGAGGAGGGTGACAGTTGCTTCGAAAATGAAATTGATATCTTTCATTTTGCCGTTCCTTGGAATACTAGACCTTTCCACATTTAAAAGATAAATTATATATACTTACCAAATGTTATCTGATCTAAATTAACTGATAAAAACACTTCAACGCGTACTTGTGGCTTTCACTGCTGGTTATCACATGTACTACTACTTAGTTCGTTATGTTTTTTCTTGGAAACATTAGAGTAAATAAACGAACGAAGTAAGAGCATTATATCTTTGAAATGAAAGTATTTAAATTTATGTTATTTCCTTCAACCTTTCTTGATGTATCATGTAAAAATATTAAAGAAATGCAATTTCAGTAATTGAATTATGTAATGACAAAAGAGGGTATTTCCCTGCAGATAAAATCTCGAAATGAGACAGAAAAAAACACAAAACATCTCTCTTTAAAAATCTCGATAAGTGCAAAAAGACGTATAAAATATGAAGGTAAATTTATTAAACCTTTTCGATTAGATGTGTGTGTGTGTATTTATATTAGTGTATATATATTAGTGTATATATATATTTATATATATATATATATATATATATATATATATATATATATATATATATATATATATATATATATAAAATATGTATGTACATATATTGAATTTTTTATTTATTGAATAATATAGCATTCTATCACTTGTACAATGGTAATAGGAAGGCAAAATCACATTTACACTATCTGTTTAAACAAAAAAAAAAAACAGCTAAATATTAATCAAAATGTATTTACAATAAATAAAATAAAATAACTTAAAGATAAGTAAAACATACATTCTTATATACATTATTTACAATCAGGTGAGGGAACTCCGAGGGAGGCTTGTCCCTCCAACTACGGAAGGAAAATCAGGACTCCAGGGGATTCCTGCGCTGCTCGCTCAACAGCTATCCTATGCCTGTGGAGATTTATGGAGAGCGCTACTATTAATACTATTAATACTATGTCTTGCCTCGCGCGGGCTCATTACCGGTTATAGGGAGCGTCCCACGGGTGGCGGATGTGGGGATGGTCGGTGGAAATTCCTTGGAAGTTCCTCCCGGCTAAGTCCGATGGACTCGCTGACCAACAATGAGAGGGGGCCTCCAGACTTGCTGGAGGGAGGGGACCTCCAGACTTGCTGGAGGTAGGGGGCCACCAGACTTGCTGGAGGGTGTGACGTAGGATTGAACGCCCTACTCACATATCTTTAGTTCACCAAACACCACAAATAGTCATAGATCTCCCTAAGGTAAAACGCTCATTATCCGGAGGTAAACTAGTCCCCCGTTCGGGTCTCCGGGTGGGGACTGCTTTAGGGGATTCATGGCGCAAGGTGAAATATACGGATTTAAATATTGGTACGTGGAACGTAAGGAGTTTAAACACAGCAGGGGGTCTAAAATCGGTCGCGAATGAGGTAAACGGGTACAATTTGGATGTCGTGGCTCTGCAAGAGGTTCGCTCGCCAAGGGAGGGCTCGATGATGGAAGGGAAGTACACTATTTGGTACGGAGGAAGCGGGAATCATTGTTCAGGTACCGGGTTTCTAATTAGGAGTAAATTACTACCCGCTTTGAGGGACGTACAATTCTTTAGTGATAGAATTTCGGTAGCTATATTTCAGGAACGTTGGTTTAAAATCGCATTAAAAAACATACATTGTCCGACCGAAGACAGTGACGATGAAGTCAAAAGGGAATTTTACGATAAACTCGAATGGGTTTATAATAAACTACCGCGAAACTACATAAAAATAATTGTAGGTGACGCCAACGCAAAAGTAGGAAGGGAAGAAGTTTATATTCCGACGATTGGTAATGAAAGTTTGCACGAATATAGTTATGATAATGGGATCCGTCTGATAAACTTTGCCATCTCGAAAAACCTGCTAATTAAAAGTACGACGTTTAAACATAAGGATATTCATAAATATACTTGGAAATCACCAGATTCGCAAACACGAAATCAAATCGATTATGTCTTGATACAAAATAGCTGGCAAAGCAGTATAATTAATGTACGGTCTTATAACGGAGCAGAATGTGGGTCGGATCATGAATTAGTAATCGCGAAACTTCGACAAAAACTTAGTGTAAAAAAGAGAAAAGAAAACCGTTTCGATTTTGAGAATTTTAATTTGGAAAAATTAAAAAATCCATCAATTAGAACCCAATTCGAGCTAGATGTTAAGAATAGGTTCGAAGCTTTAGAGCTTCCTGACGAGGACCACGAGGATACAGACATGTTATGGGTAGAGATCAGGGATAATATTAAAACGGTCGGTAACTCGTGTCTAGGAAAAAAGGAAAATAAGAATAACAAAGCGTGGTTTGATGAAGATTGCTTAAACATGTGCGAAAAAAGAAAAGCCGCTAAATTAAAAGCTCTAAATAATCCTAGCGAAGACAATCTGGAATACTTCCGAACCTCAAAGAACGAAACGACAAAATTGCTCAAAAATAAAAAAAGGGAGTATCTTAAAAATAAAATAATTGAAATAGAAACTAATAGAATCGAAAATAACGTAAGAGACATGTACAAATGTATAAACAGATCACGAAAATGTGTAGGGCCCGTAACGTCTGGAATTAGGGATGATAATAACAATATTCTGACCGATCCGGTTGACATATTGAATAAGTTTAAGGACCACTTTGACAATATTTTAAATACAGGAAATTATGATATGTGTCCTCCTTCTGAGTACCAGAGTGCCGAACCGTTAGTAGAAGGACCAAGTAAAGAGGAAGTTGAAGTAGCTATCGGAAAATTAAAATCATATAAAGCAGCGGGAACCGATAATATTCCTCCTGAACTAATTAAGGCATGCGGGGAAACTGGAGTTTCTAAAATACATCGGTTGGTTAAAAAGATCTGGATGAATGAGAAATTACCTGAGGAATGGAAAGAATCTATTCTTATTCCGATTCACAAAAAGAGCCCGAGGACGGATTGTAATAACTATCGAGGAATTTCACTCCTTCCGGTATGTTATAAAATATTCACTTTAATCTTAACCAGTCGAATCACGGAATACGCCGAGGAAATTATCGGAGACTACCAATGCGGATTTAGATGGAATCGTTCAACTATTGATCAAATATTTTCTTTACGGCAAATATTAGAGAAAAAATTGGAGTACAACGGTATTGTTCACCAGCTGTATATAGATTTTAAAAAGGCTTACGATTCTATTGACCGCCAGAAACTGTATAATATTCTAATGGAGCAGGGGATTCCAAAAAAACTAGTAAATCTAGTCAGGATGTGCCTGACGGAGACACTCAATAAAGTTAGAATCGGTAATAATCTGTCGGAAAAATTTGAGGTTCGCTCGGGTTTAAAATAGGGGGATCCCTTTCGAGTGTACTGTTCAATTTGGCATTAGAACATGCCATTAGGGAGGTAATGCGTACCGAGAAAGGGTTGGATCTGGGTGGGACAACATCCGTGCTGGGCTATGCTGATGATCTGGTACTGTTAAGCGAAGACGTTGAAACTATAAAGCTAAATACGACAACGTTAATGAAAGCCGGTAAAAAACTAGGACTCGAGATAAACGTGGATAAAACAAAATATATGGTTAGCTGCAAAAATGGCGATACTACTGGTGATATCGATATAGATGGTAATATGTTTGAACAGGTAGATAAATTTAGGTATCTAGGTTCTACGATAACTAGAAAAAACGAAATTGAAGAAGAGATTAAGGTTAGACTGAAGGCGGGAAATGCTTGTTATTTTTCTGTGACAAAACTACTCAGTTCGCGCGTCTTGTCCCGGAACTTAAAAATTAGAATCTATAAAACAATTATCTTGCCTACAGTTCTTTATGGATGCGAAACTTGGCCGCTTACACTAAGGGATGAGCAGCGTCTTAAGGTTTTTGAAAATAAAGTATTGCGTAGAATATTCGGACCGAAGAAGGATGAGTTAACAGGAGAGTTCAGACGGTTATACAACGCCGAATTGTGTGAACTGTATCCGGGTAATATAATTGAGGTAATTTCGTCTCGGCGAATCAAATGAGCTTGTAAAGTTGTTGGGCTTAGTAACGAGAGTATTCCTAAAAGATTAATATTTGCTGTGCCGAATGGTAAGCGTCCGAGGGGTAGACCGAAGCGAAGATGGGAACATTGCATTAAAGCCGATCTAAAGGGACTGGGTTTGGACGGCGAACGGTGGAGGGAGGTGTGTAATAAGCGCATGGTGGTGTCGGCATCGAACCTGCGGGTTCGCTAAGCTTTTTATTATTATTTAATAGTATGTCTTGAGTGGAGAATCTGGCCATTGCCAGAGGTCTAATTTATACAAACTACATAATGTCGCGGGGCCACTGCAATTTTAACCTTCTTGTAGGATTATAGGGACGGGTGGTTCTTGATAGGGATTTTCCAAGGGGTTTTTTGATGATACGTAAGGTACTGGTGAAATTTGGAGAATTTTTCTAGGACAATTTGTAAGGTCTAGGACAAATGAAATGTTGAAGTCATGGTGCAAGGTTTTGTTGTATGCATAGAAAGGAGCACCGACAATTGTTTGTATAACTGTTATACCACTATAATCTTCTAGCATAAAATAATTATAGATCAAGTAAAATAATTTATATTTATATATATATATATATATATATATATATACGGAATTTCATAAAAATAATTTTCAAATCACTTTCTAATTCACTTTTAGAACGCAAACTTTTCGCTTCCTGTGATATTCTACATTTAATCAGTTCGTAAACTTAATATGATAAAATTAGAATCGATCAACAAATGTTAAAATTTTAGCTTCATAGACTTCGTCATTTTTGAGATACATTGATCAATATAGCAAGTATGTGTGACTTTTTTTTTAAAAATATAATATAGATAGCTAAATAAACCTGTTTAATTTTACTTTTAAACACTTAAAGTTTGATAGAACAGTATCTTGAAATATCTAAAATTTTATAATTAAAAAAAATCCAAACTATTATAAGAATTGAATTGTGTGCCACTCGACAAAAAACACATATTTAATTCAAACACTTCAAGATAATTATTTTCCAATCTGAGATGACGTCACAGTACTGATGTGTTAAATTTAAAGTGGTGACATTACAAACCAGAGAGTGGAAATGAAATATCAGAATGGCAATCTGCTGTTTGTTTTATTTTCTGTAAATTCTCGATTGACTATAGAGGATAACTTGAAAACAGATTATCAATGTAAAAGATAAGTTTCCTAGGCTTCTATTTACCATATTTGCTTAAATCTACAAACAAACAAACTAGTTTATTTGTCGGTATACCACATCACCCTTCATATTTAATTAAAACAAATTATCGACCACTCAATCTAAAGATTAACTTCAAGAAGACTCTACAGTGTCGACGTCTCCGTCAGCCGTCCACGGGCCTTTTTCTGAATTAACAAGATTGAAGTATTCAGGCTCACCCATACACCAAATCTTTAAAGTACTCTTCTTTCATGAAGAGGGAGAGACAAATTCAATGAGAACGTGGATCATCATTTTCCTTCGTAACTTGTTCGTTTGTGCCTCTTCAGGCTGACATGAACGATCGGTCTATTCATTCAAATGGAAGGATGTTGCACCAATATCGTTTCGTCAGTGGGGAAACTGCTGTGGATGAAGATGACTGACAAGATTATTAGTATATACAATCAGTTTAATGATCTATACATCAGTCCAGTTCAGCTGATAATGTGTGTAGAAAACCAGAATTGCCATCGCTACTATGATGAGATAATAAGATAATGAGATAATCTAATCTACATCTTAATTAGGCTTATTATATCATTATTAACGTCACTCTGGCGTAATAAAAAAAATATATTTGTGTTTTCGTGAACACAACACTTCACTTTATCAGTCTCTTTCCTGCACTGAAATCTTAGAAGTTGTGTAGGAAAAAATATTTTAATTAGATATTTTTTTTACGAACAGTTTTTACATTAAAACAGTGTGTTTACATTTAAAAGGTGGTGACTTACGCTGCATTCTTCGTAATGTATTATTCTCCATCTTCAGTTGCAATAACTGTCAAATGAAAAAATGATGAGTAAATTGAAAATCTCCGAGTTAAGCCTGATAATAATTACTTCATTTTTTTTTTCAGGATGAACGGATACGAATCGGAATAGTAGTTTTTACTTAAACGTTAATTCTTTGAATCGATAGAATATTACTAATATTTCTGTCACCAAGAAGATCCTGTTGAGCTATAGAATACCTCCATTTCACTGTTCGGATCCCATTATAGAGCCTTTCAGGTTAGATAAACTTGTTGAATCAGTGAGAAATATAAAAGCAGTGAACAGAAAAAAATATTCAAACTTAAATGTGTTTATTTTTATATTCAATATTTTCATTCTGGCCAGGTGCATTTTCATTGAAATGAAAAAATATTCTTTATCGGTTATAGCTGCTGATAAAAAAAAAATCATCTACATGAGTGTCGCAAGGCTATCCAGACGAGTGACTTGTTTTGACAAATCAATTTTAACATGCTTACTAAGAACTCAAAAGTAGTAAATTGAGTTTTAAATTCATTGAAATTAGAATACATTTGTTTATCCTTTGGTAGATATCTTCTGAGAACCAATTTCAGGAGTAAAACGATTTTTCATATATGTTGGCTTTATGCTATTAAAAAGAAGATTATTCTTTAAGTAGTAATAAACATATAGTAATAATATACTAATATAATGGCATATAAAATAAACATTATTAGGAAAATATTTCCTTCGGTTCAGCGCAAAACGGAACTAAATTTCTTGAAAGATAGAAGATGGCAAAAGAGACTAAAAGATGGCATTGTGGACGAAAAATGAAATAATGTTTCATGATGAGTTGGTATAGTTAATTAAAGATTTGTCTGGTGCAATAGTTTTATGATTATGGGCAGATACAGCGGACAAGAGCTCTTATTAAAGAAAATTATTATTTAAACGAATATGAACTGACAATGAAATAAAAAGGACGATGGAAGCTAATCAGGTTTGAGGAAATATTGCTAAATAAGACAAATCCCTTTTAGAAAATTGTAGTCAAATTAGTAATTTTTAAGATATCATTTATTAAAAAAAACTATATAAAATACTATTAGCAAGACTTCTTTATTTATGTGCCGCATGAACACTCGGAAAATATTTTGTAAATATTAAATTTTGGTTAAAATAATGATACCGTGTATTAATGATTGATGATCTTCGATACCATCAAACCTCGATAAAATAACAATTAAACTGAAGTCATTTTATTATTATCTATCTTCCTCCTCAGTATATCCTTGCAAGAATCAGTACTTCACTAGGTACAAGCAATGTGTGAATGTTGGGTCATTTATTGGCGACGAACAGTTGCTGTCCTGATGACCAGATCGTGTTTTCGAGGCAGAAGATCTATCTCGAAATGATAATATTCGCGCTAAAGACTTGCTACGAAAATGGAGGTCTTCAAAATTAACTTTGAGAAAATTGAGTACGTGGCATTCAGGAATACTGATACTGGTGCGCTTTTGGTGGACAGAGAGTTTTAATTAATATTGACTTAAAACTCATCAAACAAGGAAGTTTTTTCTGAAAGTATGGTATCTTCTGTCCATTTGGGAGGATATAAAAAAAAATTGCGAAGGATCCTACGGTTGTTTAACTACTTAAAAGTCGTTAAAATAAACATTTTTTTAGTTATTGATTTTTATTCAACATAATACGTGGTTGGATTAAAAATTTCGAATCAGACTATGGCTTTTGGTAATTTTTTATAAGTTTTAATGTCTTCCATCACATATCATCAATTATGTGAAATTAATGCCAATCTAAACTTCGTATCATTATCATGAAATTCCCCATTAATCGATATCTAATATAATTCTGGTGTCAATGAACTTTTAAAATTATTAAATTAATTTTGTGGTTTGAAGCAATTTTTGCTTAAAGTAAAAATATAACCTCACTAATATCTCCATAACCATTGATTTTATTTTAAAAATGTACATACAATTTAGATTTTATATACATATAAATACATAATAGAATTATTTTTATAAAGTTTTTAAAGAAATTTAATATTGTTCTGAACAGTCTTGGCAAAAGAGTCATAGTTTTTGAGTTATTCTCAAAAAACTAAAAATATCATTTTCTTCCTTTAATCCAGTCAATGAATGATTATAGAAGGAAATGGCGGTGAAACAACTTTTGAAATTGTTCGGACTCGAAAGGAGGTAAATATAGTAAAAGTTGCAATTCCTGGGTGGTGAGCCAGATGTGGGAGGAGGACCTAGTAGGTCACTTTTTTCGGGTCTTTGCTTATAAAACAATCCATCGCATCGACAAAGTCATTCAATAATATATTAAAGTTGATAACATTTTCAATATGATTGATTAAATATAGGTTTTTTAGCTATCTCACTTAGTTTCCGAGATATCTGTGGTCAACTATAATTAACCATGAAAAAATTAATTTGGCACATGTTTATTGCTGTTTTTCGAGATTTCGCCTCTATCAGGAAAACTATCCTTCGCTTCGACCAAGAAGTTCTATACACAATCAGATCTGATGAAATTTGCAATATGATTGATTATATACGATTAGTTTCCGAGATATCCAAGATATATTTTTTACTGTATTTAACTATCTGACTTTTGAGTGCTTCTTTCACGAGTAATTCATGCAGAAGAAAGCTTTTAATAATTAAATTGTTTTCAATAATATATATTATTTAAATAATTTATCTCCAACGGTTCAAAAGTAAGATCAGTTAATAACGAATATTATAAAAACTAGTAAAATAATATATATTTTTGAAGACAATTTAATTATTAAACACTTTCTATCCCATCACTTAACTGTAAAATGAAGCAATCAAAAGTTAGCTTGTTAAAGACATGCTACAATAAAAAACATGAGATATTTTTTTTTCACGTTAGCGATCACTGAGAACAGATATCTCGGAAACTAAGCGAGATAGCGAAAAAAAGGTATATCAATCATATTGAAAATTTTATTAGCTTTAATTTTGTATAAAACGTCTTTGTCGATGATATGGATAGTTTTCCTGATATAAGCGAAAACTCGAAAAACAGCAATGAACACGAGGCTATTTTTTTTTTTTCTAAAATTATCCATAGTTGACGACGGATATCTCAGAAACTAAGCGAAATAGCGAAAAAAAACTTATATAAAATTAGTCATATTGATAATTTTATCACTTTAAATTTTGTATAGAACATCTTCTGATAGCGAAAACCCGAAAAAGTGAAGTACTAGACGCCACTCCCCCACATCTGGCTCACCACGTAGGAATGTGGACTTCAATATATTAACTTCCTTACTAGTCCAAAAATTTCCCTAATTCAAAAATTGTTTCGCCGGCATTTCCTTCTATAACACTTTTTCGACCATTCATTGATTGGGCTTATAGTCCTGGAGCCAGGGCCCAAAAATCGACCTGATCGCAGGCGAAGGTTTGATTGTAAATTATGAAAGTGTATGTTATTCAGAGTAAAAAAAACCTTGTCTGCCGTTCCGGAGCCGCTGCTTTAAATGGCGGCTTTTTAAAAGAATACAATAATTTGATGATGAAAACGGGAAACCCAATGCGAAAAATGTGAGAAAAGATTTCTATTTTTTTAAACTTGTATTTATGGGTTTAGACAAGTAAAAAACAACATTGCTAAAGCGGGCCACCAAGGGAAAACTTTTTACAGCCAAAAAAGTCAGATTTTTTCGATATTTTTTTGTTTTTTCACCTATAATTCCTAACAATCCATCAAAGCGAAATCTATTCTTGAATTAATTAAAGAACGTTAAATTTTGCGTCAAACGAGTACATAAAATTTCAAATTTGGTTACGCGGTAAGGTATAAAACCACGGTCAACCAACGTTGAGTTTTACCAAATTTATACCTGGCCCGATTTAGCAATGTTGTTTTTTACATGTCTAAACCCATATATACAAGTTAAAAAAATAAAAATTTTCTCACATTTTTCGCATTGGATTTCCAGTTTCCATCATCAAATTATTGTATTCTTTTAAAAAGCCGCCATTTTTAAAGCAGCGGCTCCGGAACGGCAGACAAGGTTTTTTTTTACTCAGAATAACATACACTTTCGTAATTTACAATCAAAGCTTCGCCTGCGATCAGGTCGATTTTTGGGCTCTGGCTCCTGGGCCAGGGCTATTATTTCTCCTCTTCCCTGCAACAAAACCCGAAGCGGGATTCTTTGGGACTTTATACCAGTTATAGTTGGGAGGCTAACAAACAATTTCTGACAAGTTTCATCTTTATTATATGAAGTTTGTAATGTAAGACTTTTTCCCTACTAACTTTACTTGATTAATATAAATCCATCTCAACTACCTGTGCCTTTGGGTATAAACTGGGGTACATCGTCCACGTTTCTAAAGCATATGTCAGCATAGATTCCACTATGGCTGTGAAGATTCGGCGTTTGTTCTCTGTAGAAATCTCCTTATTCTAGAGGATTGAATGTAGCATTCCAGTAACCTTACGGGTTTGCACAGGCGGATCTACGTTGGAGGGGGGGGGGAGGAGGGATCTTTCGGGTTAAAGCCTCCTCTCACCCCCCAAATTGGTAAAATATAACCATATTTTATAGAAAAAATATTAAAAATTATCTCTTAAAGTATTCTTGTCCGTTTAATTATATTTAATAGGACTTAAACACCATTTCTTACAGGTAATTAATTTCTTTATTTTTTTTCAAATTAATTATTGTTATATTTCTTCTGATTTCATGTTCACGACCCAGCAGTATACGAAACTAGTACTTGAACATATTAATTGGTACTTGAAAATATGACCTATATTTTCAGGTTATATTTAATAATTATAATAACCTAATAATAATATTAAATAATTAATAATAATTATTATTAATTATTAATAATACTACCTAATTAATAATACTTAATAATAATTATAACTTATAATATAACCTATATTATAATATATATTGAAAATATAACCTGGTACTTATTTTTCATTACAGGCCTTCTTGTCCTCTAAATGCGCACTTTTAATAGTTAAAGGACTTTAATATTGTACTGAACAGTCTTTGCAAAAAAAAAAACTCATAGGTCTTTAGATATTCTCAAAAAACTAAAAAATATCAAATTTCTATCCTTGTTTCCATCTTCCCATTGAATTTTTTTTTGGGACTTCACCAGTTATTATAGGGAGGCTGTTAAACAATTCCTGACTAGTTTGTCTTTATTTTTTTAATATTCGGTTCAATCCCCAATTTTACTGGATTATGTAGGAGATGTCTTCGTATCACCAGTCTGGATAACATTAGAAATCAAGTGATTCGCCAGAGTTTGGATGTGGGTACATCAATAAAGGAAAGGATCGGGGTACGCCTCTTAAGAATCACAATACAAAAAATGATAATCCTGTTCAAAATATTAAATGAAATATAGATTATTGGAAGAACGCGAAGGGTAAAAATATTTTTTTGTTTACCCGACAAATTGAAAAAATCTGAGCTTTATCTATTTATCTATAAAGTTTCGAAACACGTTGAAAAAGAGTTAATAATAGTGAGTGTTTTAAATTTAGGAAGATCGCGATAATTCGGGTGCTCTCGACTGTGCCCAATTATCCAGTCTCAATCTATGACCATCCCTCATTTCTCCTTCGGTTAATTATCAAATTCTTTCAAACTTTATATCTATGCATTTTTGTTGCTAATTACAATGTAAAATGGTGAATCATTTTAAATAAATCAAATTAGAGGAACATTAGAGGAAGAAATTTTGAAAATTCGGCATGGGACTATTTCAATGAAGATAAAACCTGCCCAATATTAAAGACCACTTGATTTTACATTGATATGACGAGTGTATTTCTGAAAGCTATAAACATGTGTAAATTCGATAGTATAAAGTGGCACTTCCAATTAGTAGATTTTTTGGCGAAAAAGGTTTTGTACCATTCCAGGCATATGCTTATCTCAAATACCTTAAATAATTTCAGTTTAGTAAGATTTTTGGGGGCTGGTCTAATCACAAATAAAAACACAAAGCTGGTTTTGTGGAACATGTTTTTCGAACTCAGGGTACCTCAAAACGTGTATTTCCATTGATGACTCAGGTTCGAATTTTTTACCGATCGCAGTACTTTCACTTACTAAAGATTTCATTAATAGGTAAAAGAAACAAAAAATACAAATATTTTATTTTTATTTTTTATACAATTTTCTAATTTAATCTTCATATTAACGAATCAAACTACCTGTATGGTTTCAGTATAAGATAAGGAGAGTGTTGAATTTTCCACCAAGCAAGATCCATCGAGTCCTATGGCTCGGACCGCACCCCGGATGAGGTAGCTGCGGGACGTGAGATGGGAATAAAACCAGGCCTCCTCATGGAAGGTGACGCCCGGATATTAAGGTGTTAGCTAAACAAACCCCGGGTCTTCCATTTTCCAGGGATACCATCAGCCTCAGAGAACAAGCAACCAGCCAGCTCAACTGGTGAAATATATATTATATATTTCATTCATTTTAGTCTTTTATTATAAATGTGTCGTTTTAACAAGTAAAAATTTTGTTTATTAAGGCCTGTTTTCTTCATATATATGTATATATATATATTTTTTTTTTTCCCCTACGTTTTAACCCCACACAAGGATAGTTTATTTGATTTTCCTTCATGCTCCATGCATTAAAGACATACTACATGAATTACATTTGTTTAAAATTGTTTTGTTTTTCTAGTTTTACATGATATACATTTTTAGTTCAAATTTATATACATTAACAAACAAAAATACAAAGAATAAACACACAAAAATTAAATCAAAATTAAATATTAAACACACAAAGTCAATCCAACAAATATATGTATATATATATATATATATATATATATATATATATATATATATATATATATATATAGAAACATACCTAATGCCCAATTAAAATAATTATATTAAAATATAAAAATAGAATACTGAAAGATCGAGTAGAGAAATTTTAGTAATATATATATAAATAAATAAATAAATATATATTAAATGTTTATATTGTAGGAAATAATTTATTTCCATTTAAGAAACAATTGGTTTGATTAAAAAAAAATTATAACAATGAAGTCTTATTTAAAAAGAATAGAGTTTAGGTCTAGCAAAATAATTTCATAGTAGAAAAAAAAAATTTTAATGATAGGTAACGTGGAAAGGCAGTTGAATTATCAATTATCGATTAATTCTTAAAAATTGAAGTTTGAAATTTTTATTCCTCATCATAAACCTATTTTTATCACTAAAAATTCAGCTTGATTGATTAACAAAAAAAAATAAAATTCGACTACTACTTTATTTGAAACCAATCTTTATTAATTTTACTGCATTTTCATACTACCTATCATTAAAAATATTTTTCTACGGTGGCATTATTCTGCTAGTCCTAAATTTAAAATTTTACTATTTTGTTAGCAAATAGAGTCATATTGTTTTATAAAATGTGTAAAATGTCAATAAAGAATTTGCATTATAAATAATACCTTCACCTCCTCTGTAAAAAACTTAGGAATTACCATTGATCAAAACCTATCATGGAAACCCCATATTGCTCATATTTCCAGAAGGTCAATAGGTACACTAAAACTATTTCATCGTTCTCGTCAGCATCTCCCACAACCTATCCGCAAGCTCCTCGTTTTCTCATTGATTTTCCCCTACTTTGACTATGGCTGTGTGGTATACGGTGGCCTCTCGTTGGAGCTTGAGGACAGACTGAAGAGAATCAGGAACTGTTTTTTAAGATTTGTCTTCGGCACTTCGAGATTGTCTCATGTGTCCCACCTATATGCTGAGTCCAAGTGGCTCTTCCCCTCTTCCCGCCTCCTATACTTCCTTAGAAATTTCTTATATCAAACGATATAAGAATTTTTATAAACTCCCAGCACCCTTCCTATATCTACTGCCTCCTCCAGCCTAAAACTTTAGTCCACTCAACGAGATCCAATGATTCTGACCTCTATATTCCATTCCACAAGAAAAAAAACCTATGAACGCTCCTTCTTATCCCACTCCGTTGCCTACTGGAATTCTTTGCCACATAACGTCCGTCATACATCTTTACTGTCAACTTTCAAATACCTCCTTTTCCAATATCTCCTTAAGCATACGATTCGCAACTATAAATTTCATTTTATGAACTGAATTTGTGAGAAGTAAATGGTGATGCCTACTGTTTAAATTTTAACATAAAACAGCAATGATCCTATATATATCTTAACTATTATTTTACTAATAATATACTATTACTAATACTACAGCAGG
This sequence comes from Nezara viridula, assembly GCA_928085145.1. NCBI lineage: Eukaryota > Metazoa > Arthropoda > Insecta > Hemiptera > Pentatomidae > Nezara > Nezara viridula. The sequence goes on along the minus strand of OV725077.1, from coordinate 62,148,108 downwards.
ACTATTATTTTTACTATTTATTTATGTTTCTCTTCGTCTCAGGTTGTGCTTTTTCTTTTGGGTATATATGTTTATATTTTATAATTTTTGTCTCTCTGTGTACAAATATAAGTATGTATGTATACATAGTTCCTCTCTTTTCCTTTATACCACCAGTGATCCTGTAGATATTATTACATTTAGTATTAAATTATTTTTCTATTAGATAGCCTATTGTTTATAAATTGTGCAGTTATGCATATATAGATATATATAGATATGTAATTTCTTTTTTTTTTTCATCACAATAATAAGTAATTTTGAGAAGATTTTATGTTCATTTATATAACTATAAATATAGTTTATATAACTATAAATATAATTCTCAAAATTACTTATTATTGTGATGAAAAAAAAAAAAGAAATTGCATATCTATGTATATCTATATATGCATAACTCCATAACTATTCTATTCTAATACGAAGAAGCCATATTTAAAAGCTATCATGTAAATTGTAATTTAATTTTAATTTGGATAATTGTGGAGCAATAGACATACTAAAAAGCATTATTATTATTATAAGAAGAAGAAAGAAAGAATATTAGAAAAAATAATTATTTCATTCAAATGTAAAATTTTAAATCAAAGTCAGCTCAATTTTGAAGGAAACAGTAATTTAAAAAAATCATCATGTGTATATATAGAATAGAATAGAATAGAAAATAGAACTTTATTCTGGGACTAAGTCCCCTTAGAATAACAAAGATGAATTAATACAAAATAAAACAACAATCTGGCCAAAAACTAACTTATAAAAATTCTAACCTAATATACATTATTTAAAAAGTAGTATGTAACCACTAATAAATATACATATATCAAAAAAAAAATATATATATATATTTATGTGTGTGTGTGTGTGTGTGTGTGTGTGTGTGTGTGTGTGTGTGTGTGTTGAAAATACAACAAAAGAAGTGAAATAATTACCTTTAAACAGTGAGAAATGCGTACACCCTATACCTTTTTTTTTGTACACCCTATACCTCTTAAATAGTTTATTTTAATGGTGCGTTTAGTTTCGGGAAGATAGCTTTTTAAAAAATATTTTATTTTTATGAAGAACTTTATTTTATGGGCAAGAATTGGAAAAGCTACTAAAGTTATGTTTTTTATTATGACAATTTTCGTTATTATAATATTAATTTATTTCTTAGGTAATATATTATACTGTGTTATATTATTTTAAGATTAGATTTTTTCATCAAAGATAGGCTCTCTATAATTCATATTATTTTATTTTATATCTTATATCCAGTGAAGCTTTCGGTGACCTGGACCATAATCATCTATTTTTCCCTTACTTATCCAATTTAAAGCATTCAGTAAGATAATCTCGAACAAATATGAGTTCCTATTCTCTGAAAAAAATAATATGAAACGAAGAACGAAAACTTCCAATATGTTATGGTTTTTAAGTAAGAGAAAAAGAGATGAATATTCTGCAGGTCACCAAAAGCTTCTCAGGTTATAAGATATAAAAAATAAAATACTATTAATTTTAGAGAGACAGCCATCGGTAAAAAAATCTTGATTTATTAATTAATTTTGAATTGGGATAATTTATGTCCTTTTTTTGTAGTAGATTTATGTTTTATGGTTTATGTATATTTATGTTTGTTCTTTGCGCTTATCTAAGGAATTTTTGTAGGCTTTTTTCAGCTGTTAGAACTGAAATCATGCATCTAGCTTTGATTCCATTAAATTAAATTACTTTTAGAAGGTAATTGTAAATTGAAATTGTTTCTGATATTATATTTTAAACCGGCTGAAGTCATCTCTTCTAAATAAGCTATACACTCTCAGGTATATTACATAAAATCAGATCAGGTGAACCGAGTTCATTCCCCACATTGATATTTTGATCCTGACCTTAAATAATGGGCCCTGCCAATTATCAGAATACCGCCCCAGTTTCCGTGAGTTTTCCATCCCAGAGCGGCTTCCAGGGCAGTTTTCCATTAGAGGGAATCCTCTATCCCTCCCTGTCTGGACCAATTTGCATATTTATTATAAACGCCCAATGATAGCTCCCCTCAACCCCCTTTTATGTTTAAACGAAATAAAGTCTAAATATAGGAGCCATTTTTCTTTCATCCCATTTATATGTATATACGTTATTATTATTATTCTTTTTTATATTACCTATTTTCCTTCTTTTTTTTTATAGCAGCTCCGGAAGGATGGAAAGGTAATGGCTTTATAAATATAAAAGACCTTTCATCATGTCGAAAGACCTCAGTTGAGATCGTAATTACATTCCATTTCATTTTATCACTGCTCCTTCATTAGGATTTTTAGGACTCATTCGTTCATAATAAGTCTTATATACTACCAAGGAAAAGCCCGCAATGTGATTATTTTTGCAATCTTTTATGTATAAATTTCACATTGAGTTTTAAAAAATTATTTAATTTAAATAATAAAACGACTATGAAAATAACCATATCCCACTGTCAATTTTATTTTAAAAGTTTCATGACATGCCATTTATAAGTTCGTCATCTTATTTGAAGAAATGACATATGAATTGTCAATAATTAAAATACTAAAAACGTCATAATAATAAAAATAATTTAATTGTGCGCATGAAGAATATCTAATAAAATAAATATTTATAAACAAACAAATTAATATCTAACAAAATGCATTAGTAGATTGTAAGTGAAATTGACCTGTAACTCGGTTGATAGAGTAGCGCAGGGATCTCCTGGAGTTTTGCATTTTCCCTTCATGGGTGAATTTTGAGACTGTTTTATTTGTAAAACAAATTATATTTTCTGTAAATATCCTTAACATGGGGGTGCTAATTTACCCATTTATTACTGTAACTAATGTCCATATTGTGTGACAGATTGTTTATTACTCAATAAAAAAAATGCAGGAGCTATATCCTATCGTAGAAAGAACCCGACTTCCATACCAAGTTTGAATATTAATCGACGTCACATTCACTAAAAATTACTAAAGTATTTATGTAAGTATGCAAGTATATATTTCATTTAGAATGGAATTATTTCCGTTCCTTTTTGTTCTTAATTTTCTTACTGTAAGGAAAGTATTGCGATCGGGTTAAATTGTCGATTTACAGTTTTCACAAATTTTCAGCCATAGGTCTATCTGTCCGAATGTAAATCTGTGAAAAGATTATCTCGGGAATTAGAAGATAGATTTTGTTGATTTTGTTTTATTTTGTAGGATTTGGACTACTGATGCCTGTGACACAAATTGGGTTCTCCCTGTGAACTAGTGGCTGCGCAATAAGTGAAAAACATTTTTTTTCTAAAGACTGTATTCCAAAACAGATCTAACGATTTTGATGAACCATTCTTATAATTTTCTGAATAATGGACTTACAATTTTCATACTTGCACTAAATTCCAGAAAATAATCAGGAAAAAGGACATAAAGCAAAGAAAAATGTTTAAAAAAAAAAAAGTGTTTGCTAAATATACATTCAACGTTAAAATGTATATAAAACTATTGAAAGGTAATTAAATTACCTACAAAACAAAAATAATCGGAATTGAAGCAGTATTACCGATGATATAGAGTATTCTATTTTCTACACATGTTTTAATTTATTACTTTCCTACCTACAGCTCTGTAACGATGACAAAAACTACGTGTACGAGAATATCCCAAAAGAAGTGAATGATATTTGAAAAATTGTTAAGTTTGTGGAGTAAAACGGTGTAGATCTTGTTTTTTTTTTTTTTAATTTCAGCTTTGTATAAAAAAAAAGTAATATTCTAATGTGTCTAGGCTTGTTTTTAAACTGCTAAAAGAAAAATTATTTGTCCAAAATTTTCCCCTCCTAATTAGAGCTTAAACAAAAATTCAAATGTTTCATTTGTATTTTTTTTTTTTTTTGCTACTCAATAAAATATTGACGAATGGAGTTTTAGTGATTTATTTGATTAATTGATTTATTTATGTTGCTGTAAATATGGTGTGAATGCCGAGGAACCCGATTTTGAACTTTATTATAAATGACCTTAATTGAGACAAATTCAAGTATTTCTCAATACAGAAATTTAAAAATAAATAATAAAATAGTTTTTTTAAAATGTGTATGAAATTTAAAAACATTTCTCGGTTACATATTCTTTTTAATATTCTAAATTTTTACTACTGTTTCTTGATCATTATTCATATAACCATAATGACACTAATTTAATATCTTCTATGAAGAAAATTCACAAATCATGGTATGTTTCGAACGAACTGACATTATGTGATATATAAATTTATTTTTAGCATAACCAAAGGTTGATCAGTAACAAAGAGGATACGAATGTATGTATTTAGTAGCCAGATAATGAGAATTCGTGTAAATAACACATACTCAATATGAGGTCTAGATTGCAGAATCATGTTGAAGCGTCCGCTTTAAGTGTTTGATTAGGTGTTGTAGTGTTTTTAATTGTGTATTTTTTAGTCTTTTATTTTACTTTTCTCCCTCAATTCTATCAAATGTTATTTTTATTGATAATTTTGAAATAAATTATGTTATAATAATAATGTTAATATCTTCCTTATTATAATATTAATAATTCCTTTCTCTAAATGTTTGTATGATTCTTAAGGCCGCAGACTGAGTCCAGGAATAAAAACAAATAAAAATCATATTTGTTTTATAAAACCTTTTTCTTTTTTTGAGATTTCAATTTTATGTTTTATTGAAGTTTTAGAATAACTAAGTTTCATACACCTTACACTGTCCATTGTTAATTATCTAAAAAAGAGATATGACGTTACATAAGGTGGAATAAATATGTGAGCATGAATGTTAATTAATATAAAATTGCTATAAAACATAAAACAGAATTTTTAAATAAATTATACAACTACTAGCTAAGCACCGCGGCTTCATCAGTGGTAAATTTGATTAATATTATTACTATTAAATATGATTAGATATTACCAACCACATATAATTAGCTGAATAGCTTTCGAAATTTATGTGAAACAAAACAACAAACGGCGAATCACTAAAAAAACAAATATTTGACGGAAAGAATCTTCACTTAAATTGCTTTATACTAATGTTGTTACGAAAACTGTGTGATGTGAACTATTAAAGTAATAGTATGGATAACATGATAGCATAAATCAGACCTGGGAAAAAAGTATTTTAAAATACTTAAGTACTTTAAAATATAATAGCTGAAATACCAATCTTTTTTTTTTTATTTATGAAATTTACAACTGTACAAATTAATATTCATTCAGCAAATGTGATACAAAGAAATATATGACTTGTCAAGGCTTGTAGACAATCTCCCCATTTTTATCACTCTAATAAAGTATCTAAATTAGGAGATCACGAGGCCATTTTCTTTTCAGACGCCTAGGAGGGTTATCAGGGATCGAGGAGGAAGCAAGATTAGAAATGAGAGGACTAGGATGGTTCTGAAGTTTACTTTTTTCGGGGGATTTTAAACATTTTATTGAGAAATATTACAATCTGTCTCAGTTAAGGACACTTATAATAGAGTTCAGAGATTTACATTCATATTGTATATACAGAAATATAAATAAATAAAGTAATAACAAAATAATAAGAAAAAAAAAGAAAGAAAGAACAAAACAAAAGATATATATAAAAAAGTAAGTAAAAATAAAAGTAAAACAGACATCTTAGATTCAAGCATACTTATACACACTGAAGTTTACTATGGAAGGATATATATCTGGATTGGGCCAATTCGGAAACCTATGGAACATTCAGGTCATTATGGATTATTTTATTTGTTACAAAGTAAGGAGCATTAACTATTTTACGAAGGATTTTGGATTGTAAAGATTTTATACGATAGGAATTCGATTTAGTGGAGCCCCAAAGCTCAACTCCGTAAGGTCTTATTATGGTCAGATATGAGTCTTTTGTGATTAATTGAAAGGTTAGAGCGTTTGTTTTTCATATTAGTGCTGAAGTATTCGGAAACGTTGAGCGGTTTCTTGTCATTTCAGTCTGGCAAGAGGATTCTAAGTTAGACGTTTGTCTGGGTGGAGTCCTAGGTCCAAATATTTCTAAAATACAGATCGATGATTTCAGTAAACAACACGCATAATTACACTAAATCGGTCAAGTAGTTATGACGATTAGGGTTTATAAACGAAAAAAAGGGCTATCATTATATGTACATACAGGGTGTCCCGTTCTTACATGAAAAAATTAAAAAGGTTGATGGTAGCCATCAATATCTACAAAAAATAAAATCATATAAATAATTGCCCAATTACCAGCAGAAAGGTAGGAAATTATTTGTGTTTTTTTAATCGAATTGGGTTTTTTGTTGAATAAGAAGCGATAACATAACAAATATTTGATTTAAGTAATTAAGCGTTTTCCATAGAACACAAGACAAAATTTTATTTAAACTAAAGCAGAGTTTGTTATTGTTAAAATTATTTAAAGAGGACTTTTGGGTGGCTAAACACAGCTAAGTTCCGTTTTAAACAAAAGTTATAAATTATTTGTCATTTTTTTATCACCCTTTAACTGTACTACATTTACCCCAATTTTACAAATACTTCCGTTTATTCTGCTTCTTCAAGTCAATATTTATAAAGTTGAGGTTTATCTAGACAAATTTTGTGATTCACTTCAAATTGTGTAAAGAAATGACGTGATTTCCTGTTTGGTCATGTTCAAGTACCAGTATTTCTGCTAAAATGACTACACTTGACTTTTGCAGAGCTTTTATTTCTTATTTTCCTGTGGTATAGGATGTATTGTAATAAACATGATTGTCTGGAAACACATTTTATTTATAAAAATAAAAATATTAAAATAATGATATTTAAATATTTTCACGTAAAGTGGTTGTGAAATCGTGTTTTTTTTCTACGATATCCGTCATAGGAATTGATATGTATTTATCAGTAATAAACTTAATGTTTTATTACTAAATTTTACGTTTAAAATGAATAACCCTACTGATTGATTCAAGGATTTTCATTAAAACGTAAATCTTAGGGCTATCATTATTTCATTTCGTATTCATATTATAAAAAAAGTAACAAAATGATTTAATACTAATAATAATATCAGTCAGCAGAGAGTTTTACGCCTATAAGCGAAAATGAACAGAGAGTATTCTGAAAATATTTTAAAATTAGTGATGTATTTTTTTCAAGTGGCACTTATGAGCAAGTGTTAATATTGAAAATAAATTATATGAGTCATTGTCTTCCCACTCTTAGCATCGTATATGAGGGCGCCTTGTGCTACCTAAGCCTCGTCACAAGTTGTAAATATGATATTATGTAGATAATGTAAATTTTAATGTATCATACAAAGTTAATACTAGACGTAATTATTATAAGTATTTTCCAGAGAAATTAACTCCAGGACTATTCCCAATAAGCATTTCTATTAAGAAGCATACTAACAATTGAATGTGCACATAATGAAAAATTATCGTTTGTGAAACGTGTCTAGTCATATATTTTTATTTTTTTTTTTGCACATTTGTTGAGGTGCAAACCAGTCCCATCGCAAGCACGTGTGTGCGGTCCGGCTCAATGTTTAGTATCTCAATCAATATATTTTATTATTTACTTCCATTCAATTATTACTTGCACACAACAGGTCAAGTTCGATTCTTGACAAACACAACAAAAACTAAAAACAATTTGTTGCCCTCTGTTGCTTGATTCAGAACTTAGTGGTCTACAAATCCAAAACGGTATTTCTCAATGCTCTCGGTAGTTCTGTTATAGCAAAGGCTTTTCTACAAGCGTTATGGACTATCAACTAGATTCCACTAAGCCCCTTCATAAATTCCGCGGGTAGCCATAAACCTGTAGAAGCCTTACCTCCAAAGAAAGCTCTGAACGGATCCATATTGTAGAACTGGACTATGGCTATCTACTAAGGCAGCTCCTATAAGAGGGATTGCTTTCTGAATAGATTGGGCACAAGGATGAGGCGCAGCAGACATTGTTAGCCTCCGAGATAACATTCATAGCCTTGCGCCATTGTTGATGAAGTCCGGCCAGATATGGTAATCCATTGTTGACGCGATCCCCTTTAATTAGGGGCGATGTCCCATGTGGGTAATAATTGTGGGGCTACGATATGGTCGGTCCATTAGGGAAACCTTACCTCTCGTTAAAATAACTTAGATTTCTTCCCATTGTCCTGGGGAAGAGCTACGGCTTGTGTCGGCTTGGGAGAATGGATAGGACGGCCAATCAGAAGGGACCGATTGTTTCTAATAGTCACTGACTGGCACTCATCACCCACAATCGGCTATTTCATCCCTAACAAAACCAAAACATTCTTTATGCCTCTGTAAGCAGAACAATACACCCATATTTCCGTCAGAAGGGGCAATACTTTATGGCTGCTCTCGGTAGTTCTCTTATGGTGATCTAATATCATTCTTGGTTAGATCAATTAACATTTCAGAGTAAATTAAAAAGCTCTATGCGTAATAATTAACAAGAGTGGATTCCAGTTATTTAAATTATTCAAAAACAAACTATCAACGGTTAATATGATTAAATTTTCGCTGTGAACTATAGCTAGAGATTATAGTTAGTCTCAACTTAGAAAAATTCCATTCCATAAACGTGTGAAATTTCGAAGTATGAACAAAGATACACTTACGATGAAGTTATGAAATACATAATTCTGATATATGTATTGATTCATCCCAAACTCTAAACTAGATATTCCTAAAAATAAAATTTTGCAGCTAAGACTTTTCCTTGCAACAGGTATTTATTAAATTATTGTACTATATATAACACTTATCCAAAAACATACTTTGATAAATTTACATATTATTCTTATTATAACATTAACACACATATATTTTTATTACTTCAAAGCAGTCATATTGAGTTTATTTCAATTATTTATTCACAGATATTTCAATAAAATATCTACAGCTTTTATTACAACATAAATATTACTCCCCCCTTTCGTATTTTTATTAAATGAAAATCAACTATAAATTAAGATCATGATTTGATACCAAATTTGAAAAATATATGGAACAAATAAGAAAGTTATGTATAAGCCAAAAGGAATTTAAAAATCTGTTGAGTTTCACGCATTATAAAACTTTCGCTCACTATTCCATTTTGAGAAGAAATAGGCAAAAACTGAAGAGAAAGTAAAAATTGTTATGTATTGTTCCCATTATTGTAATCAATTAAATTTACGCGTTTTTTGTTACTTACATTTGTTAAGGCACTCTTATATAAACAAATATTTATTTTTATTTTACCGAAATGTATACCATTAAATATTATATAATATTAGCCCAAACGTTTGAAAGCTATTCCACCATTTAGGTCAAGCTCGAGCTAGCACTCAATTTGCTTCGGTAATTCTCGGTCCCACATCAACATCCCTCATTTATCCTTTAGTTGATAATCAAATTCCATCAAAGTTTATTTTTAACCATTAATTATTATTGGTTGCAATGCGAAATGGTTTGTTGAAATTGTGTCATAAACAAAATAAAAGGTACTTTAAGAGAAGTAATTTTAAAACTTCCGTATTTAAATCATGTTAGATTATTTTAATGACTACAGTATCTTTCTAATCTTAAAATATGCTAAATTATAAACACTAAAATAATGAATTTATTTAAAATCGTGCAGAAAATTGTAAAAATGTGTAAAATCTAAGATATGATAAAAAGGCAATTCCATAAGTTGCTTTAAGCGAAAACAATTATGTAACCTCCTAGGCATGTACAATGGCTCACAGTGAAATCGATACACCCCGTAGAAAAAAAAAGAAACAAATGGTTGTAGTAAACAAATAAATCCAGAACCCTTCAACAGATTTATTTACAATCTCAATTTATATATATATATATATATATATATATATATATATATATATATATATATATATATATATACAAACTCAATAAAATAGAAAAATTCAACAGTGATTTTTATAAAAATTAACAAAACAACTGGATAATTTTAGCCCACACTTAAAATTATAAAATTAACTTCTTATTAACCTTTAAATACCATTAATTTAGTTCAATGCCTTTTAGGCAGGCCATTAATTTGATAACTTGTTTCAGTCTGTTTGTAATGGAGTCAACCAATTTCATTGAATTGGTCAGCCTTAGTCTATTCCACTCTTCGAGGAGATTTTTTGTCTTCTTTGCTAATAATTACGTTTTTTATAATTTCTACCGACAATTTTGCCCGAAGGTGTTCTATCATATTAAGGTTTTATGACTGTGGTGGAGTTTTTATAACTTTGGGATAGTTATAATTAGCCATTCCTTAACTAACATGGCAGAGTGTTTGGGGGCATTGTCCTGATAAAATCTAAATTTATTTTTTGGCCCCAGATTTTCTGCAATTCCTTTTAAGTTTCTTCTCAAGATGTCTATGTAAACAAGTTTATTCACAATACTATGTAAATATTTCCACTATAAAATTCAGATTTTCTACACCAGAATCCTCCATACATCCCCACACCAAGAAACAAATCATAACAACAGAACATAAAACATAACATAAAACAAGAACAAGAAAAATAACATGAGAAAAGAAGACATTACTAGGATGTTTATTGATTACAATAAAATATTGTTTAAATGTAATATAAATTCAATTTGTCATAGAAATTCATTGCACTATTGGTCAGAAATAAATTAATCAAAGTTAGTCTTTGATTTCAAATGTATTTGATCGTTTCCAGGAAAGCTTCTTCCCCCTCTCCAGCAATAGATTATTCACCCAAGAAATTGGGTGTCACAAATTTCTATTCAATAAGATTTGTCAATGGTACTTAAATACATGTATGAAAGTAATAAAACGATTTGTTAAAAGTATTATTGACCAATCTCATTGAATAGAATTTTGTGACTTACTGAATTTTTTGGGTAAATAATATATTGCTGAAGAGGGGGACGAAGCTTTCCTCGGAACGTTCAAATTCGTAATCAAAGACTAATTTTGATTAATTTGTTTTTGACCAATAGGAAAAAAAGCACTATAAAAAGAATAAAGGTCAAACTAGTGTTGCCCAAATGTGAAACGAGTCTTGGTCTTGCAAACTCAGTCTTGGTCGTGGTCTTGGTCTTGCGCAAGAGTCTTGCAAGAAACCTAACTAAGCACGAATGAAAAATTGGAGGAGTAAAATTCAAAAGTATATTGGTTATAGCAATTATAAATATAGTAACTAATATTGTCAAGTAATGGTAACTATTTTGCCTCAACGTTTATTCAAAAAATTGATTTTTTTTTTACCAGTCCTGGTCTTGGTCTTGCATCAGCTAGGCGGCATTGGTCTTGGTCTTGAAAAGTACCAATTTTTGGTAACTCTAGCTCAGACCTGCATAATGAAAAATAAATTATATTTATGTCTTCAATAATTTTAGCAATATCAAGGTAAATCGTTTTGTGTGTGAACCACTGTACATACTTACATACTTTAAATGCGTAATTTCAGTTTCTTGTGACTTCTCATTTTTGAGATAGGCCAATATCACACACATAAGCTCACAAAATTTAGCGAACTCTCTTGTTTCTTTGAAATTAAGGAATCTCAAAACGTGTATTTCCGTTGAAAACTAGGAATCTTTATATGATCGCTGTACTTTTCTTACTGTATATTTCATATAAGGGTGACTGAAAGTAAAACTATATGTAATTAATCATTGTAATTTCTGTTTATAAGTGTTTAATCATTTTTCTAGTTATTCTTAAATAATGCATGGCTGTTACAAGTCCTAAAATAACAAAATTAACCAAATCGACTGTATTACGTACTTCAAACGCTCTAAAAGTTATCCATGTCAGTAAAAGCAGTGACAAGACTGACATAGATTAACTTTGCTTTGTGTAGCGGTGTAGGAAGAAGGGGGACGACAGTGGCCGAACGTCAGAGTGCACGACGAGCCATCAATGATTGTGACACTGATGTTCCATGCCCCCCCCCCCTGTCAGTTCCCTGTTTATCAGCAGCTCTCTCGGCTTCCTTGTCAGTTCTCTTGTTTATCAGTTCCCGGGTCCGCTGGTAGTTCCACGGTGGCTATTAATTCTGTTTGCGAACACCCCAATTCAATAATTCTTCCTTTCTACGCCGCTAGTGTCATTAATCCGAAATTCTCACGCTTTAATTAAACCTAATATGCTATTTCATTACTTTTAGTGTAAAAGTTTCACAAAAACCAATTATTACTTTATGATTTATGCTATAATTTCATATTTCATTTTCCTCTGCTATTTCCTTATTTAGCAGACAACTTAAAGCTGGTGCAGACTGCAAAATTTCACCTTTGGCGCCAAGAAAATAAACACGTAAAATTGTCACATACGATCTTTTGCACCCACAGAATCGATTCACTCCATGAATTCAATTTAAATGAATAAAATCCATTTATTTTATTTTTGGTTTATTATTTTCAATAATCAACCATTGTGATCGACCAAAAAAATCAAAAACTAAACCCCCTCTCAAAATTTGAGATTTCACGTTTCAGGATGCGTAGAATTCGAAAAACGAATAAAAAACTGTTTGTCCGTCCGCCGTCCGCCCCGTCCGCGCATTTTCTCCGAAACTACTAGACTTTTCAAATTATGATATAAAATCAGCGGTCACTCGAGGATGATCCTCCTTCATCGACATTACTATCAGCCTTTTACTTTCAAAATGGCGGCCGAAAAACCTGCGTTGCTATAGACTGTTGCTCCTAAACGAAAGTACCGATTTCAATGAACTTCGCTAAAGTCATTTTCTCGACGCCCTTTAAATTTATCTATATAACATACTTTAACGATAAGAAGCTGGAAAAAAAGTTACGAATGATGGCAAAATTAAATTCCGAATAACTCAAAAAGTTTTTTTGTCTATATTGTTTTTTTTAAAGTTTACGGAATTTTCTAAAAAAACAAAAAAAATCGTTAAAATCGGACAATTAGGAGCAAAGGTATGGTCTTCAGTTCTTTTTTATGTTTTCTACTCCAAATGTTATATCCTATGTTTGGTTTTTAAATTTTGAATGGGTTGCTGAAGTAATGCTATTTTTTTAAGCATATTACTAATGATTAAAAAAAAAAAATGTTTAGTCTAATAATTGGAAACTTTTTTTATTTATTTTTCTTTGTAACTAGGAATGTAATGTTGCTTTAGATGTATAATGGTTCGGAAATAATAAATCATTGTGAAATAATTTGCAGCGTTTTTTATTTTACAGCAATCCACGACAGAGGTGATATTTGCCGACGTATAATCATGATGTTTTCTAATGAAATTCTAAAAACAGTCCATATTCCATACTTTAAGGGGGTAAATACCAGAACTAAGCCTTTCAAAACGGAAAAGAAATCTCTAAATAGAAAATGTAACAAAAAAAAAAGAAAAAAAAGAAAAACAAAACAGGAAAACACATGGGTATGTGGGTATGCTAAAATCTTATATTCAATTAGGAAAAATTGTAATAGACACTATAATATAAAGTAATATATAATATTATATATGTGCCTATATCACTTCATATATATATTTATTTGTTTTGCATAAGTAAATATTTCAGGAAGATAGAGCTGTTTTATATGGTATCGTAGATTGGTATCTTTGGTATCTGTCGACAAGAGTTTGACATTCAATGGCACGTTGCACTGTGCACAGATTGGTCTAGGAAAAACTTGTAATTAATAAATATTGATGAGTAAGAAGTTAGTATCCAGTGAATATATAAGTAAAGCATATTTTATTATAGCGTTTTTTTGTTTTATTTAGTATTTCGATTTCACATACCACTATGCTAACATTCTGATCGGAGAATCATGTACATACGAAAACAAATCACTTATTTTAAATTGTACAAATTACTTTTTGAATCCCTCATAACTTTGTAGCATTCGATAAGGCCATTGCTGAATTTTCCACTAGTACCTTTTATTTCTGAATTCCAGAAAGTAATTAATTCCCCTTGAACAACCTGAATCTTGTTAGTGGTGAAAGGGATCCTCGGAGAGGCGAGAAATTCCTTTTAAAAGTTTTTCTTGGAGGGGTTGGTAGCTACCAGAGGTGTTTTGTTCTCAAGTGGATTTTTCCAATAGAGGTAGGAATGCGGCCACATCCCTTGTAACCGTTTTCACATCTCATCGGTATTTTAATTACACCCCGTTCGGTTTAGTTCCCTCCACTTCACGGCTATCGGTACGCGATTCCGTTAGTGTTTTTCCGATAGACCTAACCCTTACATCTATTTGGAATGTTTTACTCATTAATTTTCTAGTCAAAACTAAAAAAGAAGAAAAGTATGGCAATTTATAATATTATAAATAAAGAGGGACAATAAGTCAAAGGATTTAATTTTTATTTATTCATATATAAAAGATGTTTCGTATTATACTTACAAGCCAAGTATAATACGAACTGAATATAGTTTTTAACTGAGACTGTAATTACCAAGAGATGCAATATTACAAATTAAAAAACATTCAGATCAGCCTCAAGTAGCGTTGCCCAAATGGGAGACCTAGACGAGTCTTGGTCTTGCACATGAGTCTCGCAAAAGTCTTGCAGTTACCTATTAGCCTATTACTACTAGAGATATTGGTGTATTTTTTTCAGATAGGAGAAACCTAACTAAGCCCGAATAAAAAATTGAAATAAATTTAAAATAGATAGAAAGGAGAAAAATGAGTAATTAGTCAAGGAAAATCATCTACCATTTCCACCATGGAAGCAAGGCAGCTTTGTTCCTACAGGAATCCAGGTTGACGCGTGCGCTGTAGGGTTGTTTTCGTTCCAACATCACAGAGATGTAAATTGAAACTGTCATGCGTTTGTCCAACGCTACTCAGTTCAAGTTTAAAACTAATCTGGCCGTTAAATGGATCCTAGCGTTTACGAAGCGATTGAGAATGAGAGAAAAATCAACAATTTTAAATTCAAAGAGTGTTAATTAAAACCAAAAGCAGAAATTATAAACAAAAGCTTTTAAACGTCTTCACTTTTTCAATTAAATTTGGATTGTTATCAACACGATCATTGTAGTCTGATAAGATTTTCTACAATTGGGGTAGTTGATACTAATGGGTAGTTTCTCTTCAGTTGTACGTCTCATATTACCAATTAATATTTAATAGTTGGATTTTTTTATTTAATATAGTTGTAAATTTCAATAAATATATTTTTTAAGAATCACTTTACATACGATATCAATAAGACTTTTTCTTCTGAGATAGCCATGCTCTGTTCTGATGAATAATCTTTACAAGCATCATAAGCGCCGAACATTATTCCCTTCCCTCGTCCCAATATTTTATAAAAGAGGCCAGAATTTATCTGGAAGCGAATGTAGTATAATAATGAGAAAATCTCAATCATACTAGAAATTTTGCTAAGGAACGCTTAAATCTAAATAATTCTTATTTCCTAAAGATATAAGAAAAAATTAATTCTTGCTTATTGTGCCTAAATAAATAAATAAGTCCATTATTACGAGACATAATTGGGTTTGTTTAGCACTGGTGTACTTTGGTAAGAGTACAAATTAAATAAGAAAGAGCAAATGGAAAAGTTGCAAATGTGAGGTAGATCTTATTGTAAGAGTTGGCCTGTTTTTGGAAGTCTTCAAGTAGTGGCAGGTTTCCAGAAGAGCCAAGTTCCAGTGGTAATGGGTTTTTAAAGTGGTCCATAAGAGCAGGGAGAGAAAAAATACCCAAGAAGTAAAGAAGAAAGTTTCGTGACTTAAGGCCAAAAACAAAGGGACTTTAATGGCTTTTTGTCTTTGAAACTTGTTTGAGAGGCTGAACAAATCTGTCTGAGACTAAGATTTTACTCATGATGTTATATTCATTTGAGATACTAGGTATCTGAAGTTTCTTTTACAAGTTTCATATTAAACTAACAGTAATAATAACAATGATGGTTTAACAAAATTACAGTCATTTGATTAAGAAATAATAAGACGATGTAGAAAGGTTCAGGGAAAAATGTCTGTCAAATAAATCAGTATAGTTCCATTTTATAATACATATAGACAACCCCATAACTTAGATAATAATTATGTTTAAAACTGAATAGAATATTCTATCGAAATTGATACCAGACATCTTGTATACAACTTTCTTTCAACTTTGTGCCAAACCGAATGAGTCGTCTTTATATATAAGCGTATCATATCACGTTTGTGCATTCTCAAGATGGAATAGTAGACAGAAATAGTTAAACTTGATATGAGACTATCAACAAATCAAACCGCATTATCAAGTAAAATTTCATCAAATCAAGTAAATTATATTGTTAAAGAGTAGGTGGTTGGGGATTGCAGTGAATGAATTGTAAATGTTACATGTTGTGATTGTTCATGATTTAATCTAATTTTCCAAAGTGCCAATTTCGTATTTCTAGCTATTGATTTTGTAAATTCAGTGATGGTGTCTTGTTGAAATTGTTGTATCGTCAGCGAAGGTAGTAAACGAATTCTTAGAGGTGCTAGATTGGTATATATGACATAAAATAAATGAGCCAATATTGGTCCTTGAGGCTCTCATGCCAATACAAGTCGAATTAAGGAAATTTCTAACCTCTGTGGAGCAGAGAAACATCTATTGAAAATGAAAGAGTGTAGAATGAGATAATATAGTTATGGCTTTTAGTCCTTGTTGTCAAACATTAACAAATGCCTGGGCAAAATTCAGAAACACACCGGTTGCGTATTGTTTTTGTTCTAATGCTACAGTAATGTTGCTCTGTAACTCTGTACAATTGATGATTGATGTGTTGTTGAATATAATCTGCGAAAACCAAATAGATGGTCACCTATTAGTTTTTAGTCCGTCAGTATATCAACTAATTTTTAGTAAATTAAGTTTTCAAAAATTTTATAATAGAGCATACCCGAAAGAGGCTGATAGGTCGGTAGGATGAGACATTGAAAGTATATTTGTCCCTTTTTATTTGTGTAAAATTTTGGTATGTTAATATTCCCATTGTAATGAGAGTTTAGAGAATTCTTACTCAGGATGCAGATGTAAGCAACAGTAGAGTTTTTATGGGCATTTGTTGGGGGCGTCTTGGAAGTTATTGGTTAATAACCTGAGGCTTTTCTCTTACGTAATTGTCTGATTGATATTTACATACCTACTGTGTTAGCATATCTAAAGTATTAAGTACTGATATTTCGTGTTCTATGTTCGTGAAGTCAATTAATGGTATAAATATAGATAAAAGATGATTAGGAATTAGTTTATTTTTTTCAATATCCGACAAAGTCTTCTTTTCGAACAGTTTCTGCCATATCTCAATGTTTCAACTAATTCTTTGTCAGTTGATAGTCTTATCAAGTAACTATCATACATTGTAATGTTGAATTTTTGTATTAGTCGTTAAAGTTCATAATTCAGTCTATTTCAGGGAAGTCTATTAGTCTGTCATACCTTATGGCACGTTGCTGTCATCAAGTCTCTTATATACTGATGGTGTCTTGGTAAGTGCTCTTGTAGATATGTAGTCCAAGTGGCTTTTTGGTTACTTATAGTTACTGGTACTAAAAAAGTTCTGAATCCAGAAATTTTCTGCAAGTACCCCAATCTATTTCAGCTATAAAATTGAAATAAGTATAAACAACTTGTTTAATTTTAGATGATATATATACAAATAAGTGATGAGTATATGCCCGATTCTTTAACGAAACTTAATATTTAATTAATAAAAACAACAAAGAAAAAATAATTTGTTGTTTATTCAAGCATGAATATGTTTCAATATTTTATAATTATAATTTTAGTATATAACGAATAATTTTGAACAATTTGTTTGTATACTGTGTGGTTTGATTCTAATTTTATAAAAATATAGAATTTCCACAACAGGTTTTATTGATTTTTTAAGTATGTAAGGGAGAAATTCTGATATGTTGATATGATAAATTGAAATGAAAACGTTAATGGGCAAATAAACATTATATATGTCGTTGATACGGTGGGTGCTCACATCACAGGTGGTCGTTAATGCCCTAATCCACAATTGGCCGAGGGCTCTCAAAAGGCTGAATTAAATATCGACTAGAGACAGGGACTTTGATCTGTGTTTATGTATAATTAAATACATTGTCCTACCTCGCTCCTCCTCCCTCCATCGTTTATTTAACAGGGCAGATTAAATAATGAGTTATGTCCCATTGTCTCTGCTGGTGCGCCTACCATGTTAGGGCTTTATTGTTGAGCCTTTGTGCAGGGGACTTAGCAAAAAGATGTATATATAAACTTCAAAATGTGATTCATTGCCCTGCTTAGCTAAACCCATTAATTAATTTACAACATTTCATGTCTCTCTTCGTTTTTAAATTTATATATGTACGTAACCGTTACCATTTTAATATAATTATTACCGGACTATTGGTAGGTACTAATTAACTGTCTCAAAGGTTGGTCCCAATATTGGTTTATTTAGATTTGTTTTTATTTATAGAAAAATTAATGTGTTAAAAAGTAACGGGAAAGTTAGTATTTCGCGAGGTTTATTAAACGTAATCGAGATCAATTTTTGTTAAGTTACGGAATGGACTTAATCCGTAACAACTATTAATATTAACTATTATTTAATTTAATCATTTAAATCATTCATTGACCTTTCTCATGGACTTTATCAAAGCCCTAAATAGCCAGGTCAAGCTATCTCTGATAGCTTAGAAATAGTTATCTAGAATGTACCGACTGGACAGAAGACACTTATCAAGACTTAGGGAACAATAACCCTTTTCAGCAAAAGGGCACTTTCTCACAGACTTCATATCAATTCTAAAAGATAAGGATATCAATTCCTAATAGTTATAACTTCATTCACACGCTTCCTAGACCGACCAGAATTGATTCATCCCCCCTACTATTTCTGAGCATATAACCCTATGATCCTCACACCAAAATCGCTCATTCAGTTACATTCTTGAGTCAGACTCTTCACTGTAGGAGACCTGGAGTGAACTGATGTAGTCAACTCATATATCCATATTATATTACTTATATTATATTTTAGATGCCATTTGTAACATAATGAATAAATCCATTATTTATAAAGTCTCCACTGTCTCCGATTCGTTAACTGTAGATATTTTCGTAAACATGTCTTGAACCCATCTGTATTTAATCCCCATCAGTCTCTTGTCAGTTGTAAATGAGGTTAATTGTGTTAGCTTATAAGTGTCTTTCTTTGATTTGTTACAATAATTAGCTAAAGACAGGAATGACTGGCTTAAAGTACATCTGGAGGCCCACGTCCTTATAGTCTAGTAAAGTTAGAGAAAAACACAGCCTTACCCCAACATTAAAGAAATGAAAAAGATGAAATTTGTCAGAAATCATTTATTGTCCTCATCATAATTTTCAGGTAATAAAAAAATCACGAAGGACTGATTTAACGATAAACCGAACAAGGACTTTTTAGAATCATCAAAACAAATAAACTTTTATTGATAATTTGGACGATCAAAAATGTTAAAAAATAATTAAACTTCAAAGTGGTGTCGTCTACTACAAACAACACCAATTTCATAATTTGCAACAATTTTGGCTTAATGCGGAAATACAATAAATATAATCTCATCTCCGATTTTTTATAGATATTTCTTCGTACTTTAGTAATTTTTTTTTTGTTCTTCCCTACCTCACCTTTTAGGCTATGCAGGGTTTTACCGGGCCAGGGGCAGAGGGCGGGAATTTAAAAATCCCCTCCTGCTTCGGTACGGGAACTCGTACTTATCTGATTGCTGAGCAATTCGCGATATTGTGCACACGCGTCAGACCGTTCAACCAAACCGCCTTCAAAAAGAACATGATCGGAGCTGTTTCGAATCAGTAACCTTCATTATTGGAGTCCGGCACTCTATCCACTGGACCACACAGGTCATATGTAAGTATTTTAATATTATATTGACAATGATTTCTAAAAATCTTATCTTTATTTTTTTAATGATGAGGTCAATCCCTAATTTTGCTGTACTACTAGCAGTCATTAATGGTTAAGAGGATAAGTATTAAATTTTGCTTCAAAAATGGAATCAAATTTACCAAGTTAATCCCTTATTAGTTAATCAAGGGCGTACAAGCGTTTCCAAGACGTTAATGACGAAGAGCGCTCTGGACGTCGCAGCACCTCAACAACCGATAAAAACACGTGAAAAGTGAAACAAATTATTTAGAACGACTGCCGAAGCAAAATCTGAGAAGTTATTGATTAAGTTGGAATTTTAATTGGCAAATGAAAAATGTACTTAATGTTCATTTTTTTTTGTTTAAAACAACATTAAAATGATGCCCCAGCCTCCATATTCATCAGATATGGCCTTATGTGGCCTTTTCCTCTTTCCAAAAATAAAATATTGTCAAAAAAACATTATTTTTCAAGCATAGATGAGAGTAAACGGGCATTCCTGCGAGAGCTAAATGTTGTCCCAAAGATCGAGTTAAAAAAAAAAATGTGAAAACACCATCAAAACTACATTAATGATATGAAATAAAAATTATAAACAATAACTTATTATATATAAGATGAAATGTTGATCATTTCCGTCGCTTACAGTATACAGATCAGATTTTTAGTACCTGAAATATTTTACTCCATATGTTTAACTAACCTCGTTATCATTTGGTTTTCGACACTCTTTTTTTCCTATTCGCCTCCCTGACACGGCGTCGCGTTATGATACAATTTTGAATTACAGCCTATTACAGAAAGAATAAAATGCTGAATAATTTCCTCACTTACAGTACGCACTCTCGATTTTTAATTTCTGAAATATTTTAATCCACATGTAATAACATTTCAATTATTCGACTCAAGCAGACTTTACCCGAAGGTTCATAAATCTGACGGATCGATCTAACTCACTCTCCACAAAAAAGTGCAAAACCTGCCTAAAGAAGTTTTCACTTCAAAAATCCGCAAAATTATAACAAGGCCTTCTATTACATCCTTATGTAAAGGTTACTCAGGTAAAGGTTAACTCTATATGTTAGGTAAAGGTAGGTAAAGGTTGTAAGATGTAACTAGGTAAAGATGTAACTAGGTAAAGGTTAACTCTATATGATGTAACTAGGTAAAGGTTAACTCTATATGTTAAGATTAACGGTTTAGATATGTTAAGATTAAAGGTTAACTCTATATATGAAGATAAGATGTAACTAGGTAAAGGTTAACTCTATATGTTATCCTCGAATTAGTCAATCATAAAGTGATGATTATAATTTTTGTTTCAGAATTATGCAGTAAAATATAATAATTAATAATAACTTTTACTTAATTTTATTTGTCCATCTACGCAGACGAAATGTGTTTCTCGTTTGGGTAATTTAAAAAAATATTCGCTCGGAAACAGTTTGAAATATGAAAATACTTCGTTATGGAATCCGTTTTTGGGTTTGCCACACACAGCTGATACCAATCTTATACTGTATTTTACCGGAGAATCGCGTTTCATCTGCAGAGGCGTTCGCTTAAGAAGCATTAAGTTAAATAAAAACGCACAATATACGATTTGGATACTAGTAGTGAAAAATATATCTGACCTGTTGTTAAGATAAGTTTCATCGAAAACCCGTTTTGCTAATTTCAGCAATTTATGGTACATAGTAAACTTCGCTGAATTCGATATTCAATTGGACTGGTCAGAAAAAGTTTCAAAAGGAGTAATATATTTCTTTGACCAATAAGATGGATGAGAAAGGGAATTGGTCCGCAGCTAAGAAACGAGGACAGCTATTGAGGCTTATAATTGCTTCTCTTCTGATTAATGGGCTCTTTGATTGATTATAATTCTCGTAGTTGCCTCAATGTCTCATCTCGATACGTACAACACAAAAGTTGTACATACTTTTTTTTTTCTTTTGTCATATTAGGATGAAATTTATGTTATTCTGATATAAATTTCATAATTTACTATGAAAAACTGAGCTTCTTCTTTCCCATCATGAACAAAAGATTCCAGAAAGTTGTCCAAAAACAGGTAGGTTCTGAGACCGTTTGTTTACCTTATATACTTCGACGAAAACACCGTTTTTTCTTTAAGAAGATGTCAAGATCATTTTTTAATACCAAAAAGATACCTCAGTCCCAGTCCACTTAAAATCAAAATAAATTAAAAAGCTCAGTACGGTTGGCATGAACTTAAATGATATATTTGAAAAATCTTTATAGATTATCATGTTTTTTTTTTATACTTAATTAAACTTTTATCATGATTTTTTTTACTATTTCACTCAAATACGGAAATAAATGTATCTTTATTATCTTCCCGCAAGAGGGGAAAGAACAAGTTAATAACTGAAACTGTAATTAGTTGAGGTACTTGTCAGAGCCAAATTAAACCAAGCCGAAATTCTAAGGCAATGCTTTAGACTACCTCTTCAAGATTTGCAGAGAATATTACACGAAACTAACATAAAATCTGTGCTGCTTTTCCAAATATTGAAAGTATGTGAAGTTGAGATGTGTTTTGAAAATACATTTAAAAATACCGAATATACTGAGAGAGTTAGTATCAAGAGAGCTGTTTCTATCAGTATTATTACGTTTAATTTTTGGGAAAATATCTCATAAGCTTATCCTTTAAAACTTAAACTTTGTGAAATAAACTATTTCCTTTCATTTTGCTCGGACCAAGAGAAACCCATAGTCAAGTTGTTTAGATTGCCTGCAGTCCTTCTAAACCTGCAAATGAGCCTATTGTTCCTTTTTTTCCAAGGTCAAAATACGGGTGTATCGAAATATGTTCAACATGTAGTTTTAAACCGGATTTAAACTGAATTTTCATCGGATTAAAAATTGTATTAATATTAAATTGATTTGACAGTAATTACGGCACTTTTTATTAATATTTTTTATATTTTACTGTATTATGTTAAATAATTTTAGAAAAAGGAGTTCACATTCGTGCAAGAGAGACCCATGTGTATTTCAACTTGTTATTTAGGAGCATATTTCCTTTTGCTACTTAGCCATGTTTACGCGTCCAGATAAATATTGCTTTTATGACTTTTAAAATAATTACGAAAGTTCTGCTTTGAGGTGAAGGTATAGAGTTTAGAAGTTATTGTAACTAGGACATTGGAAGATAAAGCATCAGAGTTAGTTTCACAGGTTAAACCACTGGTAGAACTAGTAGTAACAATCTCGGGTTTTCGTGGACATGGACCTAGAATTCGTAAACTTGATATTTACTACATTTATGTTTTCAAGACCAAGGAACACGAATATGGCATCAAAATTAAAAAAAATTTCATTAGAAGATTTAAAAAAGTTATTTTAAACATTATGAGTTTGTAATAAACATTTGTAATGGAATTATATGAATCTATTAGATAGAATCTTACTACTATGTGAATTCAACAATAACTATCAAGTCCTTATCTTTTAATGTTTTGAAAAAAAAATTAGGTTAATTTAAATAATCAAACAGTTTACATTGTGAGCAATTATATAAACCACTTTGTTCGTTAAAAATAGAGTATATATATATATATATATATATATATATATATATATATATATATATATATATATATATATATATATATATGTGTGTGTGTGTGTGTGTGTGTGTGTGTAATAAATAACAATAATCTTTGAAAAAATATAAATATATATATATATATATATAAAATAATTACTTATATGTTCATATGGAAACCTGGTGCGGTGCACGCATCACCCAACTTTCACTTACCTCTCTCTTAGCAGAATTAATTATTTTCAGACAAAGGGAAAGTAAAAGTTAAAATTATTGACGCTTTTATTTATGTTTCATTGGGGGTACTTTTATTTGTCAAGGATCCCTATATAAAAAGGTTTTGATTTTTATATCGCTGTAATCTATACAATTAAATATTAAATAATACTTACGATGGCTTTTATGAAAACTGCATATGTATATGTACATAATATTAGAAAATTTTCACGATCAAAATATTTCCATACTTCACGATCGCAATATTTCATTATGAAATTTTCATATATAGGTTAGTGAAAGTAAAGAAGGGACCATGTTACATATTTTCGACTGTTCTTGGAACTTTTTATTAAAAAAAGATATTAAAATGGAGGTATTTTTTTTCACTACAAGCGTTTAACCCCTAATATATTCCCTAAGAAAAACGAAATTGTGCAATAAATAAGCAATCAATTTTATTTATAGGTAATTAAAATCCGCTAATTTTGTAGTTTTAAGTTATTTAACCATTTTTAATACGCTTATATATTTTGTCATAATTGCTTTCAATTAATACTAGACCATGCACTGAAGTTTGGCATAAATTATATCTAAAGCTTGGCCCTAGAATTTTTCTTCTCACGGGATATAATAGCCTATAAATACCTGGGTAACTGATCCATCACTGGTAAGATGATAGAAGAAGAGTCTTGATGGAGGGCAGCTGTCCAGAAGAAAGGACCCCAAGTAGGTTTATGGTGCAGCCTTAATTTCCCACGAGGGAAACCTCAACACCCCTACAGCTATTATCGGATAGCCCTTCAACTTCTCTTTCCTTCACAAAACCTTTTTCCTTCATTCCCTTTACTATTCGTTTGAAGCGTTAAAGCGTCATAAGCTCTATTATAATGTGTAAGCATATATTAAGTTTGTAACACAACCAAAATTAGGTTTATACAATGAATTTGCCAGAAAAAATAAATAGGTTTTACTTTATTAAGCGATGTCTTTAGCTGACATTTAATTGTTTTGGTTTTATTTACATATATTGTCAATTATGGAAAAGGTATCATTTGGTTAAGGAATTGAACTTTTTTTATACAAATATGACAAAGCCACAATAAGAGCAGCAGTCCGTTTGTGTATATTAATGTTATTCTTTTTTGTAAGTAAAAAAGTAAAAAAGTATATAGGTATATATATGTGTTCTTTTTATTTATTTTTAGATTATTTTATTCTTATTTATTATATATATTTTTCTGTATAATTTTTATTATTTATTTATATGAAATTTACAACTGTATACAAAAAATACATCTGGTAAATTCGCACATTGGTATAAAGACATGGAACACATGTTGAGAAACTACCCATTGGTAGCACTCTAATAATATGTCTATATTAGAAGATCACGTGGCCATCTTCTTTTCAGACGCCTCGGAGGGTTATCAGGAATCGAATAGGAAGCAAGGTTAGAGACAAGAGGGTTGGGATGGTTATGAAGTTTATTATGGAAGACAGATATCTGGATTGAGCCAAATCTGATACATAAGGAACATTAAGGTCATTATGGATAATTTTATTTGTAACAAACTAAGGAACATTGAGGATTTTACGAAGGATTTTGGATTGTAAGGATTGTATGGGAGAGGAATTTGAAGGTTTGGTGGAGCCCCATAGCTCAACTCCGTAAGTCCAAATAGGCCTTATTATAGTCATGTAAATCAGTCTTTTATAATTGATTGGAAGGTTAGAGCGTTTGTCTAGTAAGTGTTGAAGTAGTCGGAAACGTCGAGCTGTTTCTTGTCGTTTCAGTCTGGTATGAGGATTCCAAGTTAGACGTTTGTCCAGATGGAGTCCTAGGTAACGGATTTGTTCAACAGGAATAAGTGAGGTGTTGTTAAAGGATACTGAATGACAGGAAGTCATTGGTTTACTGTATAATTTATTTTATTTATTGTACATAGAGTGTGAATGTGATCTGTTAACACTATTATAAATGTCCTTGAGACAGATTGTAATATTTAAAAAAAAAAAAAAATGGAACAAGTTATAAGTTTGATGGCTCAAATTATTCAGTTAGATCACTCGAGTGTCATGAAACAATTTAGGTTAAAACTAATGATAAATTATCATTTATAAACAACCGTTTTAGTTAATCTCCTTTTTTTTGTATTTTACATAATTATTAAAAAAAACAAAAAAAAAAACTATACCACTACAATCCATGAATGGTCTTGGGTTCAGTACATTGTGTGGTAGTACCGATTCAAGACCAACAGTTAATTATTATATTTATATAATACAGATATTTTTCAATATCTATGCTATAATACTACTCCAGAGGTGTTTAAGCTCGTACATTATGTGATTCATCATACAGCAGTAAAAGTTTGTTTACGCAGACCGAGATATGAGACAACAAGAGATAAGGTAAATTTTCTTAAATTAGGATACGTAATATTGATTGTATAATTGATCAGAAATACTATATATTTAAAAAAAAAAAATTAAATGTATATTTTTTGGTATATTTTATTTTCTTGTTCAACTAATATTACTGTCTGTTGGTAATAAAATATAATTTTTTACAATCTATAACCCTTTTCTTTTTAAATATCGTTATAATTTCATGACAGTAAATTGAATCTGAGAGTATTTGGTTGAACTTTTATGACTTGATCTCAATCAGTTGTTGGTAATATAATCTTTAAAATTAATGGAAAAAATAATTTTTTTTTTCATCGAAGAATATGAGAAAGTATCGATGGTGTTCAAAATATCATTATTGATGGATTTAATTCTTTTTGTAAAAAAATAAAGTAAAATTTTATTATTTAATAACAACTATAAGCTATAAAATGAGTATTTATAATTAACAACCGATACACTTTTTAAGTTATTACATATACATATATTATAATTATATTTTGTGATTTATTGTGCTTTTAAAATTAAAAAAAAAGTTAAAATAACAATTATATATAGTAATATAGACAGTAGTTATAAACAGGAATCTAAAATTATGTGTTTTAAGAGGTCTCTATCGCTTTCGAAGTTACTTTATTATCAAATTTAAAAATTCTCTGGTTGAAAAAATACAGATTTTTTTTTGTTTTTCGTGAAAATTTTCTAATTTTGCATTAACTTTTTTACAAATGAAGTGTTTATTTCGCCACACAAGAGTTTCAATGTCAACTAATTTATTGTGCAACCTGAAACGGAAAATCATTCTTGTATATTTTCATCCTGATTATCCAGGAGAACGCTTAAGTTTTCTATTTATTCTACTTTTTGTTGCTTACCCTTCAACAATTTTTTGTCATTTTTTCATATTTACATTGTTGGATATTGGCGAATCCTTTCCAGGTATCACGTTTGTTTTAAATCTGCATAACTTCTTTTTCCCTTCTCTCTCTGTTTGTGGTGAATGCCTCCGGTTTATCTTTCCTCTTATTCTTACCGGACTTTGAATCCTACCTCGTTCGGCCAACTCTTTTGTTCTTCCGAGAGAACAAAAAGTTATCAAATGTTTTCCCTCTGGTTTCTATAGCTAGGGTATTTCAGGTTCCTTTGCATTTTTTTTTTTTTTTTAATAATAATTTTCTCCTTTCTGCTAAGAAAAATAATGGAAACAATAATAAAAAAAATTAGATTATAGTATTGTTTTCACCATGGATAGACAATTATTTTCTTGTAAAGTAAGTCATTGAAAAATTTAAATTAATCCTTCTATAATAACAATTCTACAAGCTATATGTTGAACATTATTACATATGTTTATTGTGTCGTCAAAGCTTTTCATCACTTCAATTTAAAAATGTATAATGTTCATTACTATTTCAAAATTGTCAAAAATTAAGTTACTATTAGAATTAATTCTATTGTCAATACAAGGAGAAAACTTTTTTTTTTATTATTTATTTATATGAAATTTACAACTGTATACGAAAAATACATCTGGTAAATTCGAACATTGGTATAAAGACATGGAACACATGTTGAGAAACTACCCATTGGTAGCACTCTAATAATATGTCTATATTAGAAGATCACGTGGCCATCTTCTTTTCAGACGCCTCGGAGGGTTATCAGGAATCGAATAGGAAGAAAGGTTAGAGACAAAAGGGTTGGGATGGTTATGAAGTTTATTATGGAAGGACAGATATCTGGATTGGAGATGACAGTGTTGGGATGGGTTGGGATGTCAGCTGTATAAACTGTGTAAAGGATAGGACCTAGGATACTACCTTGAGGAACACATGCAGACTGGGAAAAACGGGATGTATAGACGTTGTTGTGATTTACTTTAAAGTATCTATCAGTAAGGTAGGGACGGATAATGAGGAAGTAGGTGGATGGTAGGAATTTTCGGAGTTTTTACAGCAGTCCCGGGTGCTGGAGAAAACTTAATGCCATATTTTAAGTTAGAGCTACGAGGAACATATTTTATTATTTGCAAAATCTTTACATACCCAGTCTGTTAATCACTAACTTCTTGTTCTTTACTCTTAAAAAACTGAAGGTGGTAAAACGCTTGAAAAACATTAATAACAAAATTGTATTCATTATTAATATATGTTGTTTTTTCTAGAAAAGCGTTTTTCCCGCAACCAAATATTCCACATTAAAAATTAAAGGACTTCAATAAAAGCAGTCTGATCGGATTTATTATATCGATATAAATATAAGGATAGAGCTTACTTTAATACGAGGAGATAAACTGTCCAAATAAAGATGTAATCAAATTTATTGAAGCCGAGATAAATAAAACTCTAAGATGACATTTTTTCCAGTCATATTCTTGTAGTATGAGATTGAATAATTAAATAATTTTATTCTAGACCAAAAGTCCCCTAAAAATAATGACAAAGATAAAAATTATACCTATTTTTCAAAATTCATAAATTAGTACTTGTTCGCTTTTGACAGTGACTACAACCTAAAAGAGTCGAAAAAATTACTGGAAAATTTACTTCCAGGTATTTTGCACTGCATTAATGATTTTTATATCATTTCTAAGGATCATAATTCCTAAAACAGTTAAAAGATGAAAAACACATTTAGGTCAATGAAAACTTTATTTATAACCCAATTATATTAAAATCAGTCATGGGCATTTGGTTAAGACAAAAGAATTTGTTGTTTACTTCGTTGTTTAATAAACCTATTGGTTATTAACTAAATAATTTTTTTAATCAAAAATATATTGATTTGTTTATTATTTTATATAAAAAAAGTTATGCCTCGGCTACCTGATGTTTGATTGTAACGAAAATTTAGAAACTTCATCTCCAACAGTTTGAAACTTCGAGTTTTAAGACTTTTGAATTTCGGAGATCCAGGCCTTCTAAAACTATTACTTTGACATAACATAGTCACATGGTTTAGTCCAATTTTTGTCAACTTATACTAATGGGTTTTTTTTTCTATTGTCGGGTTGGAACACTGCTGCAATCCTGGATAACCAGAAATC
Organism: Nezara viridula; assembly: GCA_928085145.1. Lineage (NCBI taxonomy): Eukaryota > Metazoa > Arthropoda > Insecta > Hemiptera > Pentatomidae > Nezara > Nezara viridula. The sequence goes on along the minus strand of OV725077.1, from coordinate 62,118,937 downwards.
TTACCTTAGTAATATACGTTCCACGACGCTGAAATTAGTTAGGTTACTGAATGATGTCGGGATAGCAATATAATCTCATGGATAACATTTACTTGGTCATATTGAGGCACGTGTGACGTTTATTACTGAGCACTGTTTTCTTATATTACTGAGGGTAACAAATTGGGGTAGCAGATCTACACCACTCTTACCAAAGGCGTCAGAACTTAATCAAAACCTCCCGTCAATCATGGCTGTTACACCCCAAACATAAAATCTAATGGATTCCCCGGTTTATTGAATGACATAAATATACTGTTAGAAGACTAATATAATTATTTACATTTAATGAAGTCCAGTACAATATTAGGAGAGGGATAACACTGAATCCACATAAAATTCCTATTTACATTACCAGTAATGGACGAAGTTAGTTCATTATATATTGGTCAATCGATTACGTGACTTTCAATTTGAAATTTAGCACTTCATGAACATTAATTAATAATACAAATTTCATTAATAACTCAAGGCAAATAAAATACATTAATTTATAGTAGAAAATTGTAAATTTATCATCAATAATTGTATCTAGTACAATTTTTGTACCTAGTCCTGTAATAAATATTTTTAAAAGGAAATATATGAAGATTTAAACAGACATTTTTTTTTTCAAAAACTTTATTAGAAAATAAACTGTAAAAAAGGAAATAAACTGTAGAGAGTAAAAAAAAAAAATTACTCAAATTGTCCCTCTTTTACCTTGACACAGGCATTTAATCTCCGTGGCCAGTCATCAATAGCAGCACGCAGCACTCTTGAGGAAAGAGCTCAACTGCTCGGACCAGAGATTGTTTGAGGCTTTTCAAGTTAGGGTGTGCTCTGTGGCATGCCATCCTCTCCAGTTCAAACCAAATCCGATAACCTAGTGGGTTGAGATGGGGGCTTCCTGAGGGCCAATCCGAGGCTGAGATGAGACTGTGGAATGTTCTTTTGCAGCCAGAGCTGAGTTGACCTGGCCTTTTAAGCTGGAGCGGAATTCTGCTGGAAAACTCAATGACTTCCAGCAAACAAAGTATCGTTCAGAGGCTTGGCAACAGGTTCCAAAATATCGTCCTCATAGTTTTTATGTTTTAGTCCTTTGTGGTGCCATCTAAGCAAACTCCTCTCCAAACCATCACCAAGGAAGGGTGGTGACTTTTTTCGACTCTTCCATTGATTTCCTGGGCTTCTTTAGAGCTGTGTGCGTACACACGATCATTTCGACGGTTAAATTTTTTTTGCAATTGTAAAAATTTTCTCATCGCTAAACAAAATCTTTCGATGCAGACCATAAGTGTAACGGCCAAGGAGCACTTTTCATCTATCCACTCTAATTATTTTGAGAAAATTGGTTAGCCATTGTCATGTCATTTTTCGAAATGTACCATACTAATGTCACTTGTTATCATGTGAGACATTGATCAGACAGAAATTCCCATTTCCCGAGAGATGATTTGTTTTTTTCGAATGAGATTTTTTCCGATTCGAGTAGCCAGTGCTCTCACTGTATTAGCCGTTCTCGCAGTGCACTGATGGAACGTTCGAGGTCTGTCATATGCAAATATTAATTTATAGTGCTATACACGAACATACGACTGATACTCAAAGGTTTCAAAGTTTTGCAAATCTCTGACCTACATTTTCCAACCTTGTGTAAGGCGATCTTCATCTCTATTTGGTTTTCTTTATCACCCCACTCTATGTTAACTGAGCGAAAGAAAAATACAAACTAATTGGGACTATTATCTTAGAATGTAAAGAAAATGATCTAATAGAGGTAAGGATTATCGAAATAATAAGTTAAATCACAAGGATGTAAACAAAGTTCAACTTTTGTAACAGTATTTATGGCAGAACTAGGTATAATCAATAATTGAAATAATCACCAAGATTTAAGCGCTTTACGTGTTCATGTTGAAAAAGTGGGGCTTGTTTGAAAACAAATTACGATCAACAAATTCGTCTTGCGATAATATTTAAAGTAACAATTCAAATATGAGAATACTGTTTTTTATTTGTTTTTCAAGCATAAAATAATAATTTAATGTTTGCATTTAGCTTCTATTAAATTAATATTTGTAAAGATCATAATATCGAATCCCGGCCCTACTTCCCAATACGGTTGGTCTTCGCGGGAAGTCAGACCATTATCCCCTTAGTTAGGGAAGGCCTACTAGTTGCAACATACCAGTAATAACAGGCCAGTGAAAAAAAAAAAAAATTATTGCAAAATTAAAAATTATTTTTTAATTATTATTATTATTTTGCATTAATAAACATACATTGTCCGACCGAAGACAGTGACGATGAAGTCAAAAGTGAATTTTACGATAAACTCGAATGGGTTTATGATAAACTACCACGAAACTACATGAAAATAATTGTAGGTGACGCGAACGCAAAAATAGGAAGGGAAGAAGTTTATATTCCGACGATTGGTAAAGAAAGTTTGCACGAATATAGTAATGATAATGGGATCCGTCTGATAAACTTTGCCATCTCGAAAAACCTGATAATTAAAAGTACGACGTTTAAACACAAGGATATTCATAAATATACTTGGACATCACCGGATTCGCAAACACGAAATCAAATCGATCATGTCTTGATACAACATAGCTGGCAAAGCAGTATAATTAATGTACGGTCTTATCGCGGAGCAGAATGTGGGTCGGATCATGAATTAGTAATCGCGAAACTTCGACAAAAACTTAATATAAAAAAGAGAAAAGAAAACCGTTTCGATTTTGAGAATTTTAATTTGGAAAAATTAAAAAACCCATCAATTAGAAACCAATTCGAGCTAGATGTTAAGAATAGGTTTGAAGCTTTAGAGCTTCCTGACGAGGACCACGAGGATATTGACAAGTTATGGATAGAGATCAGGGATAATATTAAAGCGGTCGGTAACTCGTGTCTAGGAAAAAAGGAAAATAAGAATAACAAACCGTGGTTTGATGAAGATTGCTTAAACATGTGTGAAAAAAGAAAAGCCGCTAAATTAAAAGCTCTAAATAATCCTAGCGAAGACAATCTGGAATACTTCCGAATCTCAAAGAACGAAACGACAAAATTGCTCAAAACTAAAAAAAGGGAGTATCTTAAAAATAAAATAATTGAAATAGAAACTAATAGAATCGAAAATAACATAAGAGACATGTAAAAAGGTATAAACAGATCACGTAAATATGTAGGGCCCGTAACGTCTGGAATTAGGGATGATAATAACAATATTCTGACCGATCCGGTTGACATATTGAATAAGTTTAAGGACCACTTTGACAATATTTTAAATACGGGAAATTATGATCTGTGTCCTCCTTCTGAGTACCAGAGTGCTGAACCGTTAATAGAAGGACCAAGTAAAGAGGAAGTTGAAGTAGCTATCGGAAAATTAAAATCATATAAAGCAGCGGGAATCGATAATATTCCTACTGAACTAATTAAGGCATGCGGGGAAGCTGGAGTTTCTAAAATACATCGGTTGGTTAAAAAGATCTGGGTGAACGAGAAATTACCTGAAGAATGGAAAGAATCTATTCTTATTCCGATTCACAAAAAGGGTCCGAGGACGGATTGTAATAACTATCGGGGAATTTCACTCCTTCCGGTATGTTATAAAATATTCACTTCAATCTTAACCAGTCGAATCACGGAATACGCCGAGGAAATTATCGGAGACTACCAATGCGGATTTAGACGGAATCGTTCGACAATTCATCAAATATTTTCTTTACGGCAAATATTAGAGAAAAAGTTGGAGTATAACGGTATTGTTCACCAGCTGTATATAGATTTTAAAAAGGCTTACGATTCTATTGACCGCCAGAAACTGTATAATATTCTAATCGAGCAGGGGATTCCAAAAAAACTAGTAAATCTAGTCAGGATGTGCTTGACGGAGACACTCAATAAAGTTAGAATCGGTAATAATTTGTCCGAAAAATTTGAGGTTCGTTCGGGCTTAAAACAGGGGGATTCTCTTTCGCCTATCCTGTTCAATTTGGCATTAGAACATGCCATTAGGGAGGTAATGCGAACCGAGAAAGGGTTGGATCTGGGCGGGACAACATCCGTGCTGGGCTATGCTGATGATCTGGTACTGTTAAGCGAAGACGTTGAAACTATAAAACTAAATACGACAACGTTAATGAAAGCCGGTAAAGAACTAGGACTCGAAATAAACGTGGATAAAACAAAATATATGGTTAGTTGCAAAAATGGCGATACTACTGGTGATATCGATATAGATGGTAATATGTTTGAACAGGTAAATAAATTTAGGTATCTAGGTTCTACGATAACTAGAAAAAACGAAATTGAAGAAGAGATTAAGGTTAGACTGAAGGCGGGGAATGCTTGTTATTTTTCTGTGACAAAACTACTTAGTTCGCGCCTCTTGTCCCGAAACTTAAAGATTAGAATCTATAAAACAATTATCTTGCCTATAGTTCTTTATGGATGCGAAACTTGGCCGCTTACATTAAGGGATGAGCAGCGTCTTAAGGTTTTTGAAAATAAAGTATTGCGTAGAATATTCGGACCGAAGAAGGATGAGTTAACCGGAGAGTTCAGACGGTTACACAACGCCGAATTGCGTGAGCTGTATCCGGATAATATAATTGAGGTAATTTCATCGCGGCGAATCAAATGGGCTTGTAAAGTTGTTGGGCTTAGTAACGAGAGAATTCCTAAAAGGTTAATATTTGCTGTGCCGAATGGTAAGCGTCCGAGGGGTAGACCGAAGCGAAGGTGTTAAGATTGCATTAAAGCCGATCTGAAGGGACTGGGTTTGGACGGCGAACGGTGGAGGGAGGTGTGTAACAAGCGATTGGTGGTGTCGGCATCGAACCTTCGGGTTCGCTAAGCCTTATTATTATTATTATTATTATTATTATTAAAAATTATTTTTCGTCGTTCTATATTATCGTCCAATATTATAAGTAAAGAAGAAATCACTTCTTCTAAAATTCTCAGTTTTTCATCGATTTATTGTTCTATCTATTACTACTAATGTTCTCACACATTTTTTAAAATCTATTCTTTTCTTTGTCATAAGCATCAAATTCTTTCCTTGTCCATATATGGTAATTTTTTGATATTACTAAAAATAAGGAGATTTTAATTATATCCCATCAGCCAAATTAAAGTTACATTAGAGAAAGCTGTTTGGAAAATTTGGTATATTAATCCTGTTAGATTATTTTCACTAGAATGGCATTTTGAAGATCATTAAAAATATATATTTATATAAAAAGGGCATCGGTACTTACTTACGTTAGGAAAAATTCAAAAGACGAATTCAATGGAGAAAATAGTCCATTAATGTCATGTTAAACGGTTATGATTAGAAATTCAGTCAGAAAATGGAAACAGTGATTCTTGTACAGTATTCGAAAAAAAAAAACAGTACTTTTTTAAAAATTACCTACTATTTTCAATATCATTTGTGGTATCGAAGTGGCACAGATTTACTTCTCCCCCTATCCACCTCCATAATCTTTTTGTCATCATAAAAACTGAATTAAGTAAGTGAAGCCAAAAATGAAGACGATCCTGAAAGAAAATATCAAAATAGCTATAATAGATGGGTTTATTCACAGAATGCAAAATTTAAATAAAAATAACTTAAAAAGATAAAGAATTTGAATATATACATAATATTGTCCTGTGACTGTCCTTCTTATGACGAAATTACGTTCAAAGCTACATAAAAAATTAAATAGAAGCATTCTGTGTATATAATACTAAAAATAAGCCAGTAATGAGGAGTTTGTTAGTACTTTACGGAATTGGCAAAAAAATAAAAAATAATAATAAAATAAGGAGCTTACACATTAGCACTGTCGCTTCATCAAATTATTGTTTCTTTTCTTTTATAATGATTAATATTTCAATTGTAGATTTCATTTATTCATTCATTTTAGTCTAGTAAGTAAGTTTCTCTAATTAAGAAGAAAGGTACAGTGCCATTGTGAATAAAATAAAATTATTGCATGAAAGTTATTAAACTCAATTATATAGTAATTCCTACCGACAGATGTATTAAATTTGATTTAAAGGGCAAACGTTTGGCATACTTGGTGTTTTATTATTATTTTTTTTCTTGAACCTCGAGAAGGAAGATGGAGTTATCATTTCGCCATTAGAAGCAAATTAGGGCACACATCAGACGATGGGAACGTCATGTCCTCACGTCTGAAAAAAAGTAAAAAACAAACTCAAGAAAGATGAGAATTCAAAGAGAATTTCCCGGCCAGAACAGCCGGTCGAATAATATGTTTTAATAGCCTCTTTTAGCTCCATATGTTCTATAGTTGGAAGAAGTGATAATTATAAGGGACGCGGACTTCCTTTTATGCCAGAGGAATCGGTTGAACACTTATAAAACATTCCGAAAAACTTAAAAAAATAGAAGCTATGTTGAAATAAATTTAGTTGGAATTCGATCCAATTAAATAGATGCTTAACTATAATATTTTTTATTCAATATAAAAATAACATATGACCAGTTCATATTTATTTATGAAATTGTGATATTTTAATACTTGAAGAAACATATTATATTTAGATCTGTATGTTTTCCGGTTTACTACGTATTTCTCTTTATTACTTCCGGTATTTCTAGTCAATCATGGCCAGTAGCCCTTTCAGGATTTAATTTTTTGGGAAGATTTTTTTTTTTTGTTAATGTTAAAGAAAAAATGTTGTTTAAATTTAGTATCTATGTGCGCATTTTAATTTGAAAAGGGAACATAAATTGTTATTGTTTAAGTATTTAGGTTAGATGACACACAGAAAGAAATATAGACCAATGAAAAACAAATTGTTTTTCTATTTTGGAGACTTCAGTTCAAAAGGCCTCCAACTATACAATAATTCGTTGTATATAATTATAACGTGAATATTGCTTCCTTTGAAAATTAAAGTTTAAATATTTGGTTTTTATTATGATTTTTATTTTGATAGATATTTAGATGTTTTAGGTAATTCCATAAAATTAGTTAATGAATAATATAAAACAATTTAAATAGTTTTTAAAACGTCATTAGGATTGGCGGAAAGGTCTATAATAAAAGTTTGATACTTTACATATAAACTTTTAAAGGATAATTGAAAAATATATGCATTTTATTTTGTTATTAAATCTTCTAAATTTTGAAGGGCATTTATAATTAATAAAATTATATAAATCGAGGAAAATCACTTTATTTCACCCTTACACCTCCACTCCATGCTTCGATTCATTTAAATTTTCTTGACGTTTCAGGCAATTTTGCCCATTTTCAAATCGAAATATTTGTCATTATCATATCATCTATGTAAAATTATTTTTCATATGATTATTGTATTTTTTTCTTCTTTTCCTCACATTCTTCTAATTATAAATTTCATAACATATTTATAAAAAGTCAATTCTATGGACCGTCAAAAAATTAAACATTTTTTTAAATTTACATAAAATGTTACTCATTTTCGTCCTTTTACTACAACAGCCTTATGTCCACATAAGGAGGATAAAAATAAATTTTATATGCATTTTATTTTTATTAATTTAATAAGAAGCACATCCCTCTTTCGGCAATAAATAACTTAAATTGGATTTATATCAAAACGATGGTGATAGCAATAAAATTGTTTACAGATCATTTAAATAAATCGGAGTTTTTGCTGGCCTAATAACTTCAATCTTTCCATTCACTATTCCACAAAAAAAAAAATTATAAAAGTATAGCTAGTATTATAGTATTATAGTGATCTTCTTTGTTTACTTTTGCTAGCTATTCCAAAAAAAATGCCCATATAAAACACGAAGCATGAACACGAAGGAGAAATATAAAAATTTGAACTACTTATAATGTCAATCGTAATTTTGGTTTGATCTTTTGTTCCATTAATATTTTGTATTCCAAATTAGCTTAAGGAAACAAAATCAATGCTACTTAAGTGTTAATACCAATATATTGCTTTTTGAAAAATACTGTGACATTTTTTACATTTATCAAGCTATCTAATTGTTACTTTTTATTTTACCATATATCGAAGGAATTCGAAAAGCTGCAATAAATATATACCCGATCGCCTCATATTAAAATCTATAATATTTTTTAAAAGGCTTATATCTAAAAGTACAAAAAAAAAAAAATTAAATCCATGCGCGACTGATATATCTTAAAATTGATAATACTTTAAAAACAACGCCTTTGATAGCAAAATGGTAGATCCTTATATCGAAAAACTTAAAAAAACAGAATTAAATATAAAGTTGAATTTATAAAGGACAAAATTCAATTTAACTCGGAAATAATTTAATTGGACTTCGAAAAAGTTGAAAATGCTATATATAGAATTAAAGTTCCCAAAAATAAGGACATATAGAAAGATTGCTGTCATGGGTCTTATATATCTGATTGACAAATCATTTATTCAAAAATAAACCGACTACCTGCCTTAATTAACATAAACTATATTATTCGCGGACCATATTCCGACGATGTTCTGTCAGCACTAAATCATGGACATGAAAGAAATTTTGCAAGATGAAGTCAGATAATCCGTGCTATCTGAGTATACTTCAGTAGAATAGGGCATTGCTTTGCATGGAGCCTCGCCATTTGACTTTCAGAACAGTTGACTAACAAAAACAACACTATAAAGAACATGGTCCACAATAAAATATCTTTTTATAAAAACAATATTTCCAAGATATTATACTTGAATGGGTAGATGTTAGGATCCGCATGGGTCTGTTATACAGATGTTTTTGAGCTTTGGGGAGTAGAGAGCATGGGTACAATGGAATTTCTTACAATACTGTCCGATAACAGTAATACATCTATATAATTTGTTATTTTAATAAGCTCTGCGTAGTAGCCAAGGGTAAGGAATGCTTTTTCATACATTTATAATTATAGCTTATTTATTATGCAATGAAATTATGTTTAGTACTGGTTAATAGCGAATACAAGACTTTAAAAATCGTTTAAAATGGTTAAAGAAGGTGTACATCAACCGTTCTTTCATTGTACTACTTTGTCATCATTAATATGCAAGAAAACCTTCCTATAACTCCATTCCATCAGTCAAACAGAAGAATCAGCAACAATGGTGAACTCGAAAGCTTTATAATCGACTGAAGTGCAGTCACAAGGAAGGTAATGTTTAATCTGAAAGTTCATAGGTGTAATTATTTTTCAACATATTCCTAAACCAATTTTCATGTTTGAAGCATCAAATTATTCGGTAAGATCCCGTAAATATTTTGAAAGAATTTAAACTGCAAATGTGATAAAATTATTTTATTAAGATCAACGGCTATACCGAATTTCAAGTTTGAATTCAAGTTTGAATAATTGTTCGTTACGATCACGTGAGTGTTCAGAAATAACATTAGCTAAGAACACTAAAAAGAAATTATTATATTTTAGATTCCTTCGAGGTGTTTACCTTTTCCGAATCATCAGATCAAAAATCCTCCCTACATTCTAGAACTTCTTACTCTACGTTCCTTTATCCACTCTTCTAATACTAGATCACAACCTATAGATCTATTTATCCCCTCCCATCAAACCACTTCATTCAGCAAATTCTTCATCATTCGTGTTGCATTCGACCACAGACGGATCTAAAGGGGGAGGGGGAGGTGGAGCTTTCGGGCTGAAGCCTTCCAAAATGGTAAAATATGACCATGTTTTACAGAAAAAAATATTAAAAACTATCTCTTAAAGTATTCTTTTTTAATTACATTTAATGGGACTTCAAGAACCACTTAAACACCATTTCATATGGGTAGTTAATCTCTTTCCTTTTTTTTTCAAATTAATTGTCGTTATATGTATGTGAAAAAAAAATCTTTCGGGGGGAAGCTCTTCCCAAAATTAAATCCTAGATCCGCTAGTGCATTCGACATACATCGAGTATGAATTATTGTGGGCCACGGCTTTCATTCACCCGAAATAAAATCCGAAACCATTTCAATTGCATCTTTTCTAGGAAATCCTTTATGGATTTTGAGTTTCGCAAAATGTGAAACCTGAAATTTGAGTTTATTTTTTTTCCTTATTCGATTAAAAACTTTTATTATTATAAAATAAAGACTAAAATTGATCTCTTTTCTTAAATATTGGTAATTAAGTTATGTTATGAAAAACATTTATATATGAACAATAATTTAACATTTAGACATGCACTGATAGGAAATCCAATTAGCCTCTACGGTTTTAATTTAACAGATAGCTGGGATTGTGCTTTGGTCAGTGGATCTAGATCCCGCAAAGTTTTTTCCTCTTTTATTAGCTATTTGAATCCAAAAAGTTGACCGGAGCGCTCCCTCCCTGAATATGTAAATAAACAGAGCAGATTTCCCCGGGGAGCATCCACTGCAGGCCGAGTAATGAAGGCACCCGACCATCAACTTTTAAATATATGCGCCTACGCTTTCCCGCTCGTATATCATCGTATGGTAATTCTCTTGCGAATAGGTAAAGAAAATCAGTTGATTTATAATAATAAATCCATATTGTAATGTTTTTACATACTGTGGTTATGTAGTTTATTGAAACCTATAACAATAATCAGATACACAGATACACGGTTCCTTAATTCATTTGAATACAAAATATATTTAAGAAAATACATATTTATTAAAATTAATATTTTTTAGTAGTAGTAACTATGTAATCTTTAATGTAATATATATTTCTATTATGATTAAAATTGTTATTCTTAAAACATGGTACAATATATTGTCGTGCTTATCATTTCAATCTGCTACTATTGTCTTTATTATAAATATTAGTTGGCTAACTATCATATAACTTCAATCAAACTATGTTATGTTTATATTGATTGACATCTCTTGTTTGTGTTCATTCCATTAATAGACTTAGTTACAATTTTGTAACCATAAGAAACAAACAACTCAAATCTTGTACACAACTTAAATATTTAGTCAGCAAATTATTTACATTCTACAAACAGAATAGTTACCTCCCTCCTTCCTCTATGTTTAGCTACATTTTTCTATCGGAAAAAGTTCAACTGGGAAATACTCCCCTGACCTCTCACAGTTACCTACCAAATGTGTTAGTACTTGAATATCTTTACTGCTCGAACCACGGTTAGTAAGAGAAAATATTACAATTTTTATAAATGAATTATATACATTATTTTTTGTTTGTATAACTTTCTACATATTTCATTTGTAATATTTTTATTGTAAATTAGTTAAGATTCAGGTATCATCAATCACTATATTATTGCATTATCAACCATTATAAGTCTTATAATATTATATCTCTAATTGTATTTAAAATTTTCAGCCTTGATGATGACCCACATTTTTGGGTTGAAACGTCGGTACAAATAAAAAAGGTTTATAATGATTGCGTCCTGAATACTTATCACCCATGATATGCAGAACAGTCAACTAGATTCCTTCAATAAAAGAGTTTATTATAACAACAACAAAAATGCCATGCTTGTAGAGCTTTTAAAAAAATAACAATAATTGTTTTCATTAGACCGAAAACAATTATTGTTATTAACATTTGAATTATGTATTAAAACTTTATAATCTTGCTTAAAGATATTTAGTTTCTTATTCTTATACTTTTTAAGTAAACTGAGATCTTTTAAAAAATATTTTATTGTGTTTAAAAAAATTACAGAAGGATAAATGATCAGTTTAGAAAGAATGGACGTCGTGAAGATTAACTAAAATATTTATTTAAGACAATGCCCTAATGAAAAATGTTATAAAAGGTAATATTTAGGAGTATATTATTAATAACAGGAGCAATGGTAGTTGACATAGATGGACGACCAACTGTTGAAGCAGCAACTTTTTCTCTGAAGCCATTAAAGCCGGCAGGAAGGTACGGGATCTATCAATCACGTTTTTTACACTCTACCACTTTTAACACGACACCATCGGAAAATTTGACGAGAGCTATTAAAGCCTCTGAAAATTTTCACGCTTAACTCTGGAAATAACTTTCCCTCCTGCCTGGACTAAACTTTGGGGGCGCAGAACGACTTTTAAGTTCCATCAAAGTCCCATCAGCTGCTCCGCTTCCGTCAGGATAAACATTCGTATGTTGAAGTATTTATAACTTAGCCTCTCAACTTACCTTCGGTAGGATATGTGATGAATCAAATATTAACATAAGGTTAGATGATGTTTATTAAGAAGTCCAAAAATAATAATTTTTTACCAACACAACTTAATTAATATTTTTTAGGATGAAATTTAAAGAGAAACAGTTAAAAATACTTTACATTATTTATAGTAGCGTAATATAATGGATCCCATAAGAGTATTAGATAATGGTCAATATAATAAATAACTATTTTTCTTAAAAAATTATTTTAAGATAGAAACAAACTTATATAACATAGAGGATAATTTTTATTTCTTTATTATAAATCCTGTTTATTTAGTTTTGAAATACACCATATTTATTGAAAAAATATTTTCGCATTTAAAATTTTTTTTACTTAATTTTACCCTACAGTAAAGTAAGGTCAGATTAAAACATGTTTTATCGCATTTGGCACAGTGCATTAACAGTAAATTACTTTAACTAAAATAATTGTACCTCTTTAACTAAAATTAGTAATAATGTTGGTTTTAGAACGACAAATTAAATTTTAAAAACAACTACATGTGAAGAGAAAATCAAATAAATTCTATAACAAAAAACATGGTAAGCAATATAATAATTCATTTTTATTAAAATTTATGGAAAATATATCAATAAACCACAGAATTTTAATGAATGAATTCATAAAAGTGGACCACAAACTTTTTTTTTTATTGTACTTATATAACATATTCAAGAGGTAATTAATATTACATCATATGCGATAAAAAATTTAAAGTTTTTTTAAATTTTATTATCTTGATGTGTAGAGTATCAAAAGGTATTTTAATGAATACTAAGAGATGTTTAATGAAACAAATAGCTAAAAAAAAACAAAAAAAAAAGATATGTACACCTGATCTTATGAATATAGAAAAATAGTATAATTTTTATTTATATTTTTTAAATTATTTTCTACAGTTCTTCGAAGATAATCACCCTCGTGTATAACAATTTCTCATGTTTTCCTTACTGCTATTAAATTACAAAAACAGCTAGGTCATAAGTGAAGAAAAAAATCAATCTGAAGACGTTTAAACCAGGTTCCCAGATGGTCATAGGTCTAACGTCTATCTAGGTCTATCATAGCTTTCAAAAAAATATATTTATCGGTAAAATAAAAATAAAAAAAGTATTTATCAATTTGTTTGTTAATATAGTAGTTATAATAAACGATCTGTATGAACTAAGAAAAGAAACTTGAGCCTAAATTGGATGTACAGAGAACATAACAGGTTTGTTTGTTTGTTTGTTTCGATGTCTAGGCGCAAAACATCCAGGTCATAACTAAATAACATCATTTAATACTACTTGGATGATTGGTACAAAAAAAAAAAAATAAAAAAATAAAATAAAATAGATAAAGAAATGAATTGATAGAATAAAATAAATAAATAAGGATAATAATAGATATTTATAGGTAATAAGATGTATAAAAAATGTATAAATAAATAAACTTTAAAAAATAGCAGTAGAATCAATAAATGAATTGAGATTAATAAACAAATGAATTTAAAATGAAATGAAATCAATTGAAAAAAAAATAATAGTAAGAGAAAATATAATAAAAATAAATAAAAAGATAAAAAGAAATAAATAAGATAAGATAAAAAGAAAATTAGTAAATAAAAAAAAAATAAAAAAAGCCTATCAAATGTGTTTTTTAAGTCTTTCACTATCCAGAAACTTGATGACTTTGGTAACTATTTCTTCTTGATTTCCCAGGGATGCTGATATATTCTGGGGTATTCCAAAATCTTTTAATCTTGCGGTGTAAAAAGGGCATTCTTCATGAACATAACAGGTATGCTATACTCTACGAGTGATATACACAACCTTGCAACAACTTAAAATTAAAATAATGACCATATCTACAAGATCAAATCCAAGTTATTTGATACATTTTTTGTAACACATTTTCATTTCAATAAAAATGTGTTCACTTATTGTTGACAGGCGCAAATACATATTTTATAGACAAAAAAAAAAATCAATTACATTGAATTAAATCATTAAAAACATTATAATTTTTTATTTATTTATTTGTTTGTTTGTATGCCTCTACACTGTCATTGGCAATCCTCAACTTAATTGTATTAGTTTTACTTAACATTTTTTAAGTATTTAATGAGAAAAAAAAATAAGATCTTTGGAAACAATAATCCAAACGATATTCGATAAATAAAAACACACTAATCTCTGTTCTCTCTCTGACTGCTAACCAGAATAAAGCGACAACAAGGCTAAATTAAAATCGATTATTTGATAAGTTTCGTGAACATTTACATTTCACGAAAACGAATAGCAAAAATGTCAGTTGACCTCAACTTATGATAGCTAAGGAACGATGATACCTATATTTACAAGAAATTTATTTACTCTTCTCATTTGACTGTTTTAAATAATGTAATAAAAACAAAAATAAAACATTTTAAACAAAAAGTAGGACCTTCAGATATAATTAATATCTCCTTACCTTACCATTAATTTATAAATCAACTTCTTTATACTTGGTTTTATCACTTTGGTATAGCTGAAAAGCTGCAAGAACGCAAAAGGAGCTGCAGCCTGATGAATGTGCCAATGCAAGAGAAACCTATTATTAAAGGCATAGCGGTCCTCCCAGTGTCCAGTTATTACCTCATACAATTCTCGCCAAATTAGAATTTTGTGATTAATAGATAATCCGCTTTGTCATTGCCGAGGGTGGCCATTTGTCTTCTTAAGCGGTTTTAATCTCCTCCATTCTGAAAATTTAATCATGCATCTCTCTTATGCACTGATGCATCGGCTATAAGCGCATTAATTAAAATAAAATCTATCCGGCCTGGTTGCCGCATTGGTTAGCCACCTTTTGCAGAGATTAGTAATAAAGTCCTCTCCCAATCACTTAAAACTCCCTATGAACATTGGTTCATGTTATTGTGTTTTTATATGTTATAAGCCACCGTATTATCTGAACTTTTACCAATTCTAATCCCCTGTTATTTATATTTTCCTTCCGAATGTCGATTTTCATATATATGATATTTCATCCTCCACTGATTTCCTAAAATAAATAGTTCATGTTCCTCAAGCATCAACCTAAAAATAGCTAATAATTCCTTTACCAGATTTATCCTCACTAAAAAAATATCTTTAATGAGTTGTGTGTATTATTTGGGTTAATCTTATATAAGTAATATCAAATTTATACTTAACATTGTGAAAGTTAATATAATTTTATTTTAAGAATATCCAAAATTATAATATTCAAACTCAGTCCACAAATGGCAAAATTATTATTTAAAGAGAATAAAACTACCAAGTCAGTTAATATTACTAAATCAATTAATATTAATTCAATAATTTATATTTTATTTCTTCAGTTCGTGTAATTAAATCATTTAATTATCATTGTTGAACTTGAAGATAAGCCAGATAACCCGAAATTTATTATAGACAAATCAATAAAATACATTTTTAATTGTATTATTTCTTCTCTATAAACCAATCTGCATTTCCTTATAGTTTCGTTAATATGATGAATGCCACAACATTACCCTGGCACAATCGTATCCAGCCTTCCCTACATCATTTTACACTTATGAAGTCTCCACATTTCTGCTTGAAAATTCCAACTTAATATTTTTTTTTCTGTTCATCTCTCTTTGCCCAGTCTGCAAGCGTTCCACAAGATAATACGCTCAGTCCCATCCTCTACACAGTTTATACAGCTAACATCCCAACCAATCCTGACACTGTACGATGACACATGTTTGCTATTTGTTAATAATGACCCTTTAATTGCCTCCCTAACTCTTCAATCACATATTACAAGTCTTGAAGAATGGTGTAAAATTGGAGAATAAAAATAAATTCCATCAAATCACCTTTACCCTCGGTCGTAAACTTATGAATTCCTGTCCTACAGTATCCTTCAATTATATTCCACTTATTCCAGTTGAACAAATACGCTCCTTAGGACTCCACTTAGATAAGCGTCTTACTTAGAATCCGCATACCAGAAACTACGCGACGTTTTTGACTTCTCCAACACTTACTAGACTAACGCTCTAAACTTTCAATTAATTACAAAAGACTCATCTACATAACTATAATGAAACCTATATGGACATACGCAGTTGATCTTTAGGGATCCAACAAACCATGGAATTCCTATTAAAATCCTTAATGCTCCATACTTTGTCGCAAATAAAACCATTCATGAAGACCTTAATGTACCATATGTTGCTGATTTAGCCCGAGCCAGATATCCATCCTTTCATGATAAACTCCAATCCCATCCGAATCCACTTTTTTCCAGCCTTGCTTCTTCCTCGATTCCTGATGATCCTCCCAGGCGTCTGAAAAGGAGATGGCCTCGTGATGTTCTTACCTAGAATCATTTGGTACATTTTTACCACTGGGCAGTATCTCTTCAAGTCTGTTCATGTCATTATTTCGAATTTTTGTATATTTAATGGTTGTATTTTATATACTGTTTTAAACTTCATTAAATAAACAAACAACAGATTTTTTTTAAATTAGAAAATCTAGTTCAGAATTTATTGTTGTATATCCAATTTTTATAGATGTCTTAACTTAAAAAGCATGTAAATATTGTAAACGTTTTACATTTTAGAAAATTATTAAATGATTTTCTTATTTAAGTGATGAAGTAAGCTGTAAAGTTATGAAAAGGTCCCTGAGAGAGGGAATGGATTTGCCCGTCAGCTGAGCGAGCAGAAAATGATTAATATCTCTCATTGGAGACGGACCGTAATTGAAATGTATTTATATGGCCCATCTCTTGTTTTCTTTCCATTACTCCTCTCTATTGCCCTTCTCCCCGACCCCATCTTGAATATTCATGTCCTCCTGACTTCTTTAGCCCGGGCTATTTATGTTAGCTGTTTTTGTTTCACGCAGTTATTGGGCGAGCTTTGGATATTAGGATTGGATAATTAATTGAGACGTCTTGTGTGCCAGATGAATTCCATTAACAGACCTTAAACATCCGAGTCATATTTAACAGACTTCTCATTCTTAGTCCGTGGTACACACCCATTTTATCAAATTATTAACAACCGCTTAAAACTCCGTGATAGCTTCATCTCATCCTAATCTAGTTGTTTTATTAACGAAAATTCTTGGAATTGGAGCGTTTTCAATATGAATATCATCAAAGTTTGTCTATTTAATTAGGTACTAAAAACTCGGAAATACTCATTTGCTTTCCACTTGAATCGTAAGATAATTTGATCACGAAATCAAGGAAAAATGTGGCCAATAAAATATTTCGGTGTTTTTCCTATATGACCTCGTTATTTTGACATGTTGGGGGTGGAGATCATGCCAACCTGCCCAATATTTTTTTAGGCCACCTTTTTTCTGGATTTTGTGATCAAATTAATTAATTATCTTAAGATTCCAGTGGAAAGCAAATTTACACCTTACGGGTATTTACGAGTTTTTCGTACCTATTTGAAGAGACAAAGTTTGCAGATCTCCAGATTTAAAACGCTCCAATTCCAAGAATTTTCCTAAATAAAATAGTCGTAGGTTAGAATGACATGAAGCTATTTCGAAGGTTTTAATGAGTCAATAGCTAATAATTTAATAAAAAAAGGTCTGTACCACGAACTATCTCTATTAGAGAAGACTTTCGATGATTAAGAAACAAAATGATGTGCTTAGTTCTTATGAAATTTGTTATTGCAATTAGCAATTATTTTAATTACACAAAGTATGTCATACTGGTATAACCCATTGTGAACTCTCGCATTAAATAGCATGTTTATTTGTAAATACAATATAATATTACCAAGATAGTTTATTCAACACGCAAAATTTAAAATAACAAAGCAATTAATAAATAATTAGCTCGTTCCATTGGAAAATAACTGTTCAACTTAACGGTTAAGCAGTAAGAGACTACTATTCCTGAATTTTTATTAATCCATTATTGTTACAGCTCATAACACATTTGTTTGGTCCATTAGGGTCTTGGTTTGTTGTTCTTTCAAGAGTATAGCTGTTTATTTTATTGAGAGTATAAAAGCCATACCTGGATTTTTTTTATTTATTAAATATATCACAAAGGTTTCTTCCTATATTATCCGAAGTGACCAAGACATCATAGAAATATTCTCCTGTTCAATCGATTTTTAACACATTGAAGACAAACACAGACAGCAATACTTTAAGGTATTTAGCAAGAATTACGATTCATCTAAAAAAAAACGGGACATTTAAACTGTAAAACGCACAGACCTATATTTTCTTTGGAATTACATCCAATCTGTAAAACACACTATATGCAGTCGAGACTCGAATTTGAAATCATTTGGGTTTGAAACATTTTTTTTAAATAACTTTCATAAAACTGTTAGAAAAAAAATTATGGATTGAAATTGAGATTTGTCACTTGTTCGTGGAATTTCCTTTAAAACCTCGTTAAACAAAATTCATCGCTTTTGAGAGTAGAAAAAGGGATCTATACCACCAAATTATATATAATGTTGATTTTAATATTTCAGATTAATTATTTTCTTCTATCTGTCGTGTTTTTTTTATAAATATCAATTTACACAAAGACAATCTTTATTAAGTTTCGTAAAATTTCAATATAAATTTATCAGTGACACTTAGTCTTAATATTATTTATAGAGGCATCGTCAATCAATTACGTGACGTTAAATACAACATAGAAGCAAATAAAGTATCGTTTATTTTACATTTTTGTACATATTTGGAACGGTTCTATATTTAATCGTCCATATATATTAACCGAAGAAAATTTATATTTATAAGAAATAAAATAAAAAAGAGAAGAAATAGAAGGAAAGTTTCAATTCTATTTAAAACATTCCAACTCTTTAACAAGACATTATAAGAATTTTGAGATAGCAGAAGACCTACGTGCAGACTCGAAAATGATTCGGTCCAAATTACTTTTCCTTATCAAATTTATATTTACTATTCTGAATTTATCACATTGCATATCAAAATGTGAGCTAGTAAACTCATTTTGATTAACGCTTAAAGTCTCTAAAGCTCTTCAATTCGTATTCTTCTAAAGTACCATCAGAACGAATCTCTCTGTTATATAAAAAAAAATTAGTGACTTCCATATTTAATTTTAGTATTAGGGTAGCAGGAGATAATAGGAGCTCGGCGATTATTTTACAAATTATCCAGCTGTTCATTTAATTAAATGTGTCTTTAGCTCCAGTTGCCTTCTACTCTCCTAATACTTTAGATTTTAGACCAAAAAATCTGTACGAGAAATGTTTTTTTATGTTCTTAAAAAATTTGTTTTATGTTAATAAAAAATAATACAATCTGAACTATAGAATAAATGTAAATTAAAGGTATATGATTTGAGGAACGAGTAGTACAATTAAATAACCAGTCGTGTAATTTGTAAAATGGGAGTTGGTCAGCCGTTAGGCGGTCGGGAGTACCCCATAGTTATTCAATAAAACATTAAACATCTCTAGTGGTTAGTAACAATAAAAAATGATATATATATAAACTATGAAAGAAATTTAGAAACATTTTCTCAGGTGAGAACAAATTTTAAGAAACAGGAGAATAATACGATACATCACTAGGAAGCCAAGGTTAAACGTAAAATGTCGTAGAACGTAATAAAGAGTGACAACAAAATTTGAATTTGAATTTCTTAAAATTAATATCATTTAACGGAAACTAAATGTTTCCATTGAGACTAAATAAAATTGGCAAACTAAATGGAAACTTACATTTCTTTTTAGTGCTTCACAAAGATATATATGTATGTATAGTTTTTATTTTTTTTAGCGGTGGGTCGACCCTGGGACCGGAAGACCCTCCTGGGGCAAATCCAGCCTCTATAAAGATAGTACTCTTAATTAAATAATTAATTAAGGGGGAAAACCTGGCGGTTGTGCATGATATTGGCTCGTCACCTCTCTGGAGAACCGTTGGCCCTGTAACAGTACTTCCTCAAATTCTACTGAACACAAGATAATTAAAAATATGCTATTTTTAATAATATAATCAATGTCGTTTACAAACATTATAGCTGAAACAAACCATCACAATCAAGAATTTAATTCAACTAAAAACCATCAATAAATTAAATAAAAGCAAAACCCATCTCCTCATATTAAAGTATGTTGTAAATTATTTTCATGTGATTAAAAATGTTTATTTTATTATTTACGCATCATTGAATCTGTTTGAAGAACATTAAAATATATATTTTATTTTAAATCTAAGTACATTTTATTACTTTGAGAAACATTCGTACTCTTGCTCAACCTCGTCAATGACGTTCTTAAACTATGATCATTAATGAAACCTACTTCATGCTTATTTCGGGATAATAGCCTGGTCTCCGCCCGGCTTGCTTTAAGTTTTCAACGACTAATATTGGATGAGGACAGCTCAATATAGCTCATAGACGTGAGCAAACTATGGCCGATACCGTATAAATATATACTTAGAGCGAACCAATCTCATCGCGGCCATGCACTGACCCAACCAAGAGCTCTCTCATTAATACTGAATGTGGGTCCCGGCTCCAATAAACCTCTCTCCCTCCGACTGAAGAGCTTTCCAGGATTGGTTTGCCTGGAGAACTCCAGGATTCCAAAGGACTGCCCTCCTCCAGATAGCAATTAAATTCCCTATAGGATATTGGGTTCCGCTGGACTCCCATTCTGGCGGACTCGCAATCTTGATAAGATGTTTATTTTTCTTATACATCCTTTTATTAGATACAAATATCCCAAACCTTGTTGTGATAATTTTACAACCTAAGGATAATAAAATATACAAGTATAAAACCCGCTGCACGTTTTATTTGAACTAATACATTACACCAGTTACACCCGTGCAATAATTCACATATTATATTTCTCAGCGAACAAAGTTCAAATAATATAGAAATAAATTCATGCAATGTATTATGAGATGGAGGACTTCATCATCTTTTTCTAGACCAAATTACAATAGTTCATTTATAATAAACTCAAACTCATAGTTCATTACTTCATAGTTAATTACAGATACAAGTTACTATAGGCTAAATCTTTGCATACAAAATTCGATATATATAATTTTGGAGAATGTGGTTACTTTTCCCATAAGAAGGAGAAGATAAACTTTTATTTCATGAATCAATCACCATAAAAAATCTTTTTGAGAGATATATATAATACATATCGTCAATATAAATACTAACTATCGAATATGAAAATATGAAAAATTTTCAATCTTGTACTCTAGCGGTTGTAATCGTAATTAAATATTTTAAAAGAGTGAATACATAATCTTTAAATATTCATAAATGCGCATATTAGTGTGGAAATCAAAACATCCTCCTTGGGTGGGATTAATTAATAAAATAATACAGAATGGTGATTTTCAGATTCAATAGTTAAATAACGACTTAAATTAGCATTTGTAGCGATGATATTTTAATTTTTATTAAAGCGGCATTAAGCTAGAAAAGAGACATAACATGATTATATTATAAATGGAAAAATTCACACAACAAAACCATGGGTCTCTAACATAAAAGTGAATAGTTAACTCTGCCAACAGTTCGCTAATTCAGGCATCAGCGCAGAAAAACCAAGATCACATATATGCAGAAAAAAAAATGGTTATAGTAGATATCTCACGAAGCCATCCAAATACATGCTGAAGGAAAGAGGAGGTTCTATTAACTACAGCTAAAGAAGGTATTTGGTATGGCTCCGTATAAGTATGTATACGGCTTTGTTGAATGAGTTTTCGATTTATAATTTAATTTGTATGTGATTAGGATTCCATGGCACCCGTGGCATCAAGTTTCACTACAGCTAGTATTAGGTTGGTGTTTGCCCAATTGTCTCGTTTCGGAGAGTGGTGGGGGCAGATCGGATAAGATCTAAAAAATAAAATTTAATCAGTACCAGCTCCTGGTACGACAGCCGCATTCCATCACAGAACAAGCCAGAGACAACACCTGCACGAGGGCGCCCTCAGGTAACAATAAGATGTTTAAGCCAGCATAGATGGGTAATCTTTTACACAAATCGTATAACCTACCGATTCATCAAAATACAGCCCACTGCATAAATAAGCTGAATGTTGCCTATTTTAAACTTATGAGTTTTTTGCCTTGCCTTAATTAAAATTGGAAAGTTGCCTAAACAGTTGGACTCATGTATTATTTTGAAAATGTTAATTTCAGTTCTAAAAAACCATATCGTGGCATGATGTATAACATTATTGTAAAATACAACCTATCCTCCTATCTCGATTCGTAGGCATTTGAAACCTTCAGTTTTAAAGCATCCTAATTATTTCAGTTACTTTTATTGTATTTGCAGTAAAGTTATAAAGTTTTGAAATTATGATTGGTCACTTTTCCATGAAATTCCCTTTCGTTTGATACCTCATTCATCCATAGCCAAACCTCCTGAAAGCCGGAAAAGAGAAGGGAAAACAAATAGTGTAAAATGGAATATACTAGTCATTTACTCTTCACTCCGAAATTTGTTTTGTAATATGTTTTGTAGAAACTTTATATTTATAATATTGGTTTTAAATTTCTTTTTGCACTTTACTGATCAAATGATTATCAATATTCCTCTTTTTTTAATATCTATTTTTTATTTTGTTTTTTTACTATGTGAATTCAGATATACAGTGTTATTTTTGTATGTAAAAATAATAGGAAAATATTATATTTTATCATGCAAGAACTTTTTAATTTAATCCTTTTATGATAACATAAAAATGGTGATATATTTTAATTTAAATAAAATTTTAAAATAAGCTAATTTTCATGAAAGGTGTTTATCATATTTCTTTGTATTGACGAGAAAGAAAAAAAAATAGTTAACATTACAACTGTTCATCAGTGCATATTCCATATTCTTTATTGAAACCGACTGGTGTGCTATAAGCATGGACATCCAAAATGTTCTTTTATCACGAAATTTAAAAAAATAAAAAAAGTGACAATACCGTTCATCATAGGACAGATATTAACGATTAGTTTGATCAAAAAGTTTTACTAATAATATTTTATTGAGAAAAAAATACACTTTGCCACAATCAAAGCTTAAATAATTTTATTAATTGAAAGTTTGTCACCTCATGAACTTTAATTATTTCACAATAAGAATGTTTGTTACTTAGTAGAATGTGGTTGATACTTCAATTTCGAAAATTTATAAGATTGTTTGTATCATTATTACTTTAATACACTTAACAATTAATTTTTCAGTATAGAATATTTTATACGTGATAAATTTAAATTTCCATGTTCTCTTCTTCAAGAAAAGACAAAATTTGGTTTCATTTATTTGTATAATATTTATTTTTTATTTTTTCTGAAGCTTTAATAATTAAAGTCTTACCTTAAATCAGTTTACATTTTACCAAAAATGATTTTTTTCTTATTACATTTTTTTTTTTTTTCACTTGATAATAAATTGCCAAGCCAGGTACACACACCTGATTTTGCAGTGAAAGCTCTGGCCTATCTAACTTTTCCAAACTTTAATTAAACCGAATAGCGACACGAGGTATGTGGTATGGTATAAATTAAAACAAAAAAAAAAACTAATCAAGTTATAAAAATGCCAGGGTTGGTTGGACAAGGTCCAGGGAACGACACTGCAAATTGCACAGCCAACCCGAGTCCCGCCTATTTCCTGTCAGGGTACAGTTAGCACATAGAAGTACGCTTTGCATTAATTGTATTAAAGCTTTGATTCGATCCTTTTTCAATATATAGAATCAAAGAAGCACATGTGTATTACCATTTTACGTTTTATCCATTGGACCAATCCATTAGATGCGTTAAACTATATAGTTAAATTATAATTTTTTAAAATATTTGAATTAAAAAACAAAAACCTACTGCAGAAATTGGGAAATTCTATTTATCCTAAGATGATGAACTTCCATATCAATCTTGGTAGATTGATAGGGAAATTGACATCTATGAGTATTTAAACTTAGTGTAATAATCGGAAGCCTACCACTACGCATTATAGCTCCTGGCAAACAATTTCGCCGCATGTTCCATGAATATTAACATCCGAAAAAGTCTTGAGTTTCGATCGGGGTGTGATAGGGACCCGACTACTTCACCAAGTTTAAATATAAGTAGATGTCAATTTCCCTATCAATCTACCAAAATTTTTAAGTAGGTATGGAAGTACATTCACTTAGGGTGAATAGAATTTCCTAATGTCTGTAGTCGGGTATTTTTTTTAATGAAAACATTTTTACAATTTTAGTTCTTAAAATATTAAAAACTCATTTTCATAACATATGATAACATGATATAATTTCAAATCAATTTATAATCGAAACAATTAAACTATAATAACATTTTTGTCAGTATTTTGAGCTGAAATTGTACCACAACATTCACGGCATACAACTGAGTAATTACAGCAGTCAAAGTTAAATACCGTACATCCTATCAGCTCAAAAGATCGTTAGATATATTTTAGTCGATTGATTAAACACACTTAACGCATTAATCTACCAGAATTTGGACTATTTTTTTTTATAACATTCACGGAACCTCATCGAACAACATAATATATCTAATTTAAAAATCTATCCAGCCATTCGCTCGAAAAATCGTTACATATCTTTTAGCGATTCGATTAAACACATTTTATTTAATCAAATTTCAGTATTTACAGCTCAGATTGGTTTAAAACAGTTGGGGAATCTCTCCGAATAATTTGAGCCATTAAATTTAAAAATCTATCTAGCCGTTCGCTCAAAACTTGTATACAAAGTTTTTTGCAAATTGATTAAACACATTTCTTTTAATAACAGGTCAGTATTTTTAGTTCTAATTGTTTCAAAATACTCAGGTGATCTTACCAAATAATTTTAGCCACGAAACTTAAAAATCGATCCAGTTATTCGCTCAAAAAAACGTAGCATAGCTTTTATCGAACGACACAAACACATATAGTCCAGTCAATGAATCCTCGAAAAGGGGGTATAGAAGGAAATTTCGGTGACACAATTTTTGAATTAAGGGTACTGTTTGGATTGGTAAGGAGGTAAACATACTAAAAGTTCCCACACTTAGGTGACGAGCTAGATGTGGGAGGGCTCCTATTAGGTCATTTTTTTACGGGCTTTTGCTTATATCAGAAAAACTAAAGCATCGCATCTACAAAGACATTTTATACAAAATTAAAGCATATAAAATTTTCAAAATGATTGACTATATATCTTTTTTTTTCGCTACCTCGCTTAGTTTTCGAGATATCCGTCCTCAACTATCTGCTTTAGTTTAACTCAACTGGTTTCTGCTTATTTCAGGAAAACTATCCATCACAATGACAAAAATGTTCTATACAAAATTAAAACTGATAAAATTTTCAATATGATTGATTATATATCGTTTTTTTTTTTTTTCTATCTTGCTTAGTTTCCGAGATATCAGTCATAAACTGTCGCTAATGTGGGAAAAACTGTTTTTTACCTCATGTTTTTTTTTTACTGTATTTGACTGGCATAGTCCTGTTTGCTCCGTTCTAAGATTAAGTCTTTGGGAAGAAAGTTTTTAATAATTACATTTTCTTCAAGACTATATATTATTTTACTAGTTTATCTGCAACAGTTCAAAAGTAAGATCAATTATAATTTCAAATGTAAATTCTGAGAATTTGCAGAAAAAAATAATTTTATAATATTCGTTGTTATTATATTGCTCTATCTCTCTATACATCTAATTCCCTAGGTGTATATATATATACACGTGTACATAACATACAATAACGTATATTATAAACAAATATTTTTTCTGCAAAATCTCGGAATTGACAACTTAGAAGTTAAGTAAAGTCAGTAAACAACATCAGTTAAAAACTGTTTTTCACACATTAGTGATAGTTGAGAATGATATCTTGAAAACTAATTGAGGTACCATAAAGAGTATATAATCAATCGTTTTGCAAATTTTATCATCTTTAATTTTTTATAATCTAGCAACTTTCGCGGACGATACTGCCATACTGTCATCCCACTTAGATCCTGAAACAGCATCCTTAAATCTCAAAGACACATCTCCCTAATTGAGCAATAATGCAAAAATTGGCGCATTAAGCTCAATGAATCCAAATGCAAGCATGTCACCTTTACCCTCCGACGCAGATCCTCGAGATCTCTTGTAAAGACGTCACTGGAGTTCCGGCAATGGCCAGCTTCTCCACTCAAGTCATGAGTGTTTTTGGTTTTAGTGCCCTCTCTCAGTCTCCACCGGACTGGTAATGCCGGCGACGCGGTTGAGAGAGAAGCGCTTGGATCTCTTAGAGTCTCGGTTTGTCCTTCACACGTGGGGGAAAGGACTGGACTCGGAGATCTCTTGCCTGATTGTAAATATTGTATTTAAGTATGAATGTTTTTCTATTTATTTCTATTACTTATAATTTATTTAATTTTGCTACGAATTTCTGTTTTTCATTTAATTTTAACTCTTAAGTTACATTTCCTTGGTTTATTATATTTTTTGTCTTTGTTATATAGATGTATATATATTTTTTTTGTTTTATTTATTTATTTATTGTTTTATGGTATTGTATATATGGTATGCATGTGCCTCACTCAGCCTTAGTACTCAGTGCCCTTAAGTGTGGCAAAATGTATTATTTCTCAATAAACAGATAACAATTTTTTATAAAACGTCTTTTTCGATGCGATGGATAATTTTCCTAATATAAGCGGAAACCTATTTAAACACAAAAGCCCACCAATATTATTTAATCATGCGGTAGAGAGTTTCATGATGTTTTCAGAAATATGACCTTCTTTGAGATATAATTTCTTTTATATACAACTTGTAAATTTTTGTCACTAAAATAAATTTTAATTTTAATGAAACTCTTTCAACTCAAAGGCCTTCTGAAATCATTTGATATAGAATTTTATGATCTATTCAGTAACATAGGGTTGTATAAGTGTATTTAGAGAGAGATTTTAGCTGTATAAAAACTTTAAAATAACAACTTTTTCTATGTTTATGAATTGTTATATCTATGAACAAAAAATATCCTAACACTTATGGTATCATATATAATTTATTACAAATAAATACATTTTGAAAGCTTTAATTCAATAAAAATTGATTTTAGAAAGAAAAGGAAAGCCATACCAGCATGTTTGGAGCTCAAATTGTCTTCCGAATTTCAAATATCCCAAAATTCTAAAAAATACTAAATAATTGGTAAAACTTGAGCTTTCATTATAATCTTTGGTAGGTTGGGTGTCGGTAGCTTGAACTTTAATTTTTATTGTTTTTATTAATTCAGGAGTAGATATTTTGTCGCTCAAAAATATTCATTTTTAAGTATTACGGAACTTTTAGTTTTAGAATGATTTTACTAAAATGTTAGATTAAAAAATAGTATTTGCGCAATCGATTCTTAATGTAAGAAACACGAAATTTATTCAAGATATTAAACAATATCTTCTATATAACATTACTTTTCTTTTTTAAATTCGTAGATAAAAAGGAAAGGAAATTTAATATTTTATTATAAACCCAGAACTTTCTTATAAAATGATTCTTTAGACTTTTCATTTTTAAACTGTTTAATAAAATGTTTGTAACAGAATAATATACGATAAATTTATTTTTATTTTTAAAAGTTTGCTAATAATGTACTCTCTCTGTGACACTTTTCGAGCGCTAAATAAATAAAGCGCTAATGTTTTCATAAAGTATTTTTTCCTCGTTCAATATTTATCTGCACTTGTCATGATTATGTAAATCTATAGATTTGTTTTTGTTGTTGAATTTAACGATCGGCATTGAAGGTATGAGGAAGGATAGCATCCAGCAACACTTCTTCATTGTCATTTTTTCTTGCTTGGTTCAGAAAAGGTCTTTCATCCAACTCCTTATCAGTCTCCAACTAATGGACATGTCGGCTCTAACCTTGTCCTTTATAAATGTAGTTCAGCAGGAAATTGGTAATAAGGAGTACGTGTGTGTTAGATGATAATTGGTTGCCGGAATGTAACGATATGTTATTAGATATTATTAGGCCTAAAATTTGAGATTGGAAAGATTGTAGTTTTTGTAATTGTTTCTTTTTTTTAAGGATTAATAAATGTTTATTATTATTACCATTGATAAAGTCACTTAATTTTATTAATTACTAATTTAATTCATCTAAAATCATATACTAAGAGAAAAAAAAATCAGAAATAATCTCTTTAAAATAAAATATGGTCCGTTAAATATTGTACTTACTGTAGCAGGTTCCAGAGGAAGCAGAATACTGGTCGGGCTGGTAAAGTCCGAAATTATGAGCTAGAGACCAACGGAGCTAACTTCTCGTTCTCCTATCTTAATAATTTGGCTCCTGTTTTCACTTAGGCGAGAGCGTAAATTTGAGTCTAGGGCCTGAAATATTAAAGGTCCGTATCCGTTATTCCTCGAGGCCTGATAGCTTTATGGGTCTCCGTGTCTTTCGTCTCGGCCTACAACTCATCCCGGTCCCGTTCAATGTAACACTCACGACATACTCGTGTTCCGTCTTGTTCCGATTGAAAAAATCATCACTTAACCTGAATGTGTTACTTAATTAAAATCAAAATCTAATTCCGTTATGATCAATGTGCATTAAACAAGAGATAAGTTTCTCGAGACCCAGTACACGGTGGGCCAGACCCCCTTACCGTGCACCCCCCCCCCCTCCCACATCCCTATAAATTGCATATCGTTGTGTCCCTTGTAACAATTTATAAAAAAAAAGCCAATGTTCCCACAAAAAAAAGTGAACGCACTGCCCCAAAATGGCGTCCAAAGATGGCGGATTGACGACTTTGACTTTAGTTAGTTTTTTGGTCACTGAGAATCAGCATTTGGCTTAATTTCCTCATAGTTGGTCTTTTATTTAAGCTGAATAGTCATAGAATAATAAAACATGAAGAAATATAAAAAAATAATTGGCTTAGGCTATGAAAAACACCAGTAAATTCAACTTTTTTAACAAAAAAATTTTCAAGTTACAAATCAAGCGTCGTTTGTAATTAAACGGTCTACAATAACGCAAAACGTGCTGAAATAAATCATCTGGAGAATATATTTCTCTTTCTAAAACGCTGATTACTTTTTAAAATATTTGAAGCAGTTCCGTAGAAAATACACTTATGCGGCAGAAAAGCGGTACTGGCGTGGGTGCCTACAGGCCTCTACCACACCATTGAGTGCCCATAAATGGCTTAGTTATAGTGATATAATAACATTTTTGGTACATTATATTGGTTTAATTAACGAACAAATATTAATGCAATAATTTAACTGTAAAAAAAAAAAATTATTATTATTTTTTTTTAATTTAACCTCCTTTATTCTATACGTAGGTCGTTTAAGAAGACCTCAATTGTAAAAATGATATAATTATAATAATAAAACTTAATTAAAAAATACTTTGCTAAATATCTTGATTTTTTTTTTATTTAACGTTTGCAATTTAACACTGAGTTTGGTATATTTACTAAATCTTAGAGGTAATTAAAATTTTTATATACTTCCCAGAAAATGAGTCATATTAATACCTGTTTTATGAACTAAAATAATATATACCTAATCTGAACTATATATAATGAATAGCTGGCGGGTTGTTTAGTAAAACTCATATATCACTAATTAAAAAATTAATTTTTATTTCCTTTATTTTGTGCGGAAGTTGGGCTATATCATAAATAAATAGGAAATTTTAATATTAAATGAATTATTCTCTCTGCACAAAGAAAGATAGAAAGGGTGACGCTATAAGTTCTTCTATGAACCAGAACTGATTGTTTGTTTTTGATCTCAAATTGAGGAAAAACGCGAAATTGAACCAGAAAATTGGAAAAATACATTAAGCGAAAGGAAGTGCCAAAACCTCGGAAAAGATAAAAAGGACCAGTATCCATTATATAGCAAAATGAATCTATAGTAGACAGATGAACAAAATATTTCAAGTGTAGATAGTCCCAGTGTGCACCTTCAGTAGCAATCGAAAATAAAGTGGTTTTCACCATAATAAACCTACATCGTCCACTAAATATCATCCAAACTGCAATTGACCCCCTTTTAGCAGCATCTTGAAATATTCTGTTCATCTGTCTACTATAGATTCATTTTGCTATATAATGGATACTGGTCCTTTTTATCTTTTCCGAGGTTTTGGCACTTCCTTTCGCTTAATGTATTTTTCCAATTTTCTGGTTCAATTTCGAGTTTTTCCTCAATTTGAGAACAGCCCTAGAAGAGGAAGGTAGGTAGGCAAGCTTTGGATAGTAAGTCCTCCAGTTGCGGACAACGCCTCAACACCCTCGACCATTAAGTCCTCGCTAAACATATGAGATAATTTGTTTGGAAAACCTGGTTGAATTCATTTCTGACAATTTTTCAGATCAAAAGAGATCTCATTTTTTAAAAAAATCCGGTTTCCAATTTTCACCAAAGGTGTCTCTATTATTTCTTTGCATTGACCAGAAAGAAAAAAAAAAACTAGCAACACACAACTTTCACTCACCGCTCAACTTTGAATAGAAATTATTTTCTGGCCATGTTGGGCTAATATACAATTTTTGGATTGCATTTTTAACTGAGCTAAAGCTAAAAGATTGCAGCTAACAAATCATAAATACTATTAAAATAACAAAAGTCCTATTTATTATATCACCGGTTGATTATGTATTGTACGATCCGTTGATTATGGATTGAACCTCTATTAGTTATTGAATTGTTATTTTCCATCGCAAAGTTTGCTAAAACATATATACGTAAGTGAAAGTAAAACATTGTTGCATTGATTTTTACTTTCACTTATGTAATATAT
Source organism: Nezara viridula (assembly GCA_928085145.1). NCBI lineage: Eukaryota > Metazoa > Arthropoda > Insecta > Hemiptera > Pentatomidae > Nezara > Nezara viridula. The sequence continues at coordinate 62,087,928 of OV725077.1, read as the reverse complement.
ATTAAGGGTATTGCGATCGTGAAAATTTTCGAATCTGAGTTTGCAACGGAAATACAACTTTTGAGGTACAGAAAAATGGTCTGTGTTTATGTGAATACTCTAACTCGAAAATGAAAAGTCGTACGAAATTGATATTATGTATTTAAGATAGGTATATGCCTTAGATGTGACAGCAACTTTTTCCTTAAAATTGGCTAACCGGAAGTGCCACTTTACATTTTTTCAATTTTCTCAAAAACAGCTCTAACGATTTTGAAACTATAAAACTATAAAAATATCATTTAGGTATTATCCCCGTTGATGTCACTCCACAGGGCTTAAATGCTCAATGTTCATATGCGTCTTCTCCTAAAGTACCTTTACTATGGTTTTTTTTAAATAATTAATAATCTCTCATTATAAAAGGTTTAAAAGTAGGGCAAACATTTCTGGCATTAAAGACCGCATTTTTTTTTTTTTTTTTTGTGGGAAAATGGATATAACCGATTTTGAAACCAAACGGCTCATATAAGGGTGCTGTCCTAACCTCATTTTCCATAGATTTTTGAAAATGTATAGCTCGAGAAATATTTTAGATATCAACATATATTGTTGCTCTGTTAAAAAAAGTTGAAAATGTAAAAAATAATAAAAAAAAATGAGATCATAGATTTTACGCTACGGATGATCTGTGGTTTGGATTGAGCCAATTGTATAAATCTAATCTCTCTTTCCACATGTTCACTTACTAATTCTTAACTTTTATCCAACATTGAGCAAAATAGAAAGACAATATATATTGGCGTGCTTATGAGGAAATAGTCAATGGCATTTGATGAAATTGATATGGAATTAGCCGTGAATAGTGTATAAAACAAAAAGTATCAATTATGTTCTATCATAGACTAGATTCTAAATACATCATGAACAATTCCCTATGATCTGGAATCGGTAGATGTGTGCCTCCTTTGGCACACAAAGCCTATATAAAGCAAATAATCTTAATTAATTAATCAATTCAAGTTAAAAACCTTGTAGATTGTAGTAGTATATTGTTTTGTTTTTTTAATTCTCTAATATGTATATTGTTATAGTCATGTATCAAGAGAATTTCTTATTAGGAAATCCTTCGAATTTTATAAACTAAAAATATTATTACTCCTTCTAGAGTACGGATTGTTTCTCACAAAATAAAATCAATGAAATATTCCCCCATCCATTACTATTCTTAAAGTATAACGAGCGGATTCCTGACTCTTGAGTAAAGTCTAATTTCCCAATCATCCCAAATTAAGGAAATATGTAGGAATGCCGGAGGTTCAAAAAACGACCTCTTCCTGATTAAACGATATTGGAGGCGGAGAATCGGAACCAGAACTGGGAAGGTCGAAGTAAAATTTAATATGAGATGAGGCCCGCTCCGCAGTGGGGGTAAAAAGTTTTAAAAGGGTCGCCGAATTTTTGAGCGACTATGCTAACTGACTTGGCAGAAGGCAGTTTTATCTTCCAATACCAAATTTTTTTGTAAGTAGGAGGAAATTTTTATAAATGTGATAGTAAACCTCAAGAGTTACACAAATTTAATATTAAAATTGTCAGCACAAAGGAGGAAATCCAAGTTTTGTGTGTTGTGTTTTTTTTTAAATATGTCATGTTTTTTTGTTGAATATGGAGTAATAACTAAAGAAATATTTAATTTATATAATTAACAAATGCACAACTGCAAACTAGACAAAACTGGATATAATTAATTATTGAAAAACTTTTATATCTTGTTCTTCCATGATCTGGGATGTATTATGATAAACATAAGTGTCTAACTATAATATTTATTTATATGTATTCCTTGTTCATCATCGAGTTTCATTGAGGTTTGCTATCAATGCTATAAAAATTCCCCTCTACTTATTGGACACCCTGTACATCTCTGTGTACATATATATAAGATAAAGACCGGAGACCGGCGATATCAGCCTTAATACCGTCCTGAATGTAAATAAACATATGAAATGTATATAAGGAGGATTACTAAAGGAATAAATCAGTATCTTTTCTGAAACCGTGAGTGTTGCATTTCAAGCCCTTTCCTTTCTTTTTTTTTATTGTTAGAGTCCGCCGACGCTTAACTGGTGCCGAAACCCGGGACTACGACAGGAGAACAGAGAAGTAATTTTTTTTTAAAGTCATTTTTTTTTTCTCTTGGTTTTTTTTTTTCTTCTCCTAGTCAGAAGGAAAGAGTGAAATGCCAACAGAGGGCTTAATCAGGCCGGGAGTGTTGAGCGCCCCGGAAATCCCTCAACCTCAAGAAATTCCGCAGATACCTCAGATCGCGCAGGCCCCTCAGGTGCCTCAGATACCTCAAATACCTCAGGTACCGCAGATTCCGCAGATCCAGGAGATCCCTCCCTTACCGAGGGACACATTGGCAGAAGCGCACGCTAACGCGCTGGAATGGATGAAAATAAGAGCGGCGACCACGCAGGACCTTCGAAGAGCCATTGCGGACCTGGAACGCTTCGGTGGCGAGGTAGGTGAGCTCAACCATTTCCTGAAAGGCGGAGACCGCCTCATGTCTAGAATAGAGGTAAAGGTGGCGGAGGACCTGGTAAACCTAGGGGACGCGGAAGCGTTGAAAGCGGCTCTGGTGTGCCGAGTAAGGAGGAGCATCCTGAACCAAATTCAGGCGGACGAGGAGACACCATGGCCGGTGATTAAGGAGCGACTGAAGAAGGCCTTCGGAGGAGGCAGATGGACGCCGGAGGAAGACATCTTCCAAATGTTTAGGGAGCGCCGGTCCCAACGTCAGACGAGGGGCCAGTATGCGGGGGTACTAGTGGCAAAGTACAACCGCATAACGGAGAAAATGCGCGAAACAATGAGTGTGGGAGAGGTGGAAGCCAGGATGGAGTTCCTCTCGACGATACTCAAGGTCCAGTTGGCGAAGGAAACGGGAAGGAGAGACGGATTGCCCAGGGAGAGATCATTCCTCGAGTGTGCCCAGGAAATGATCGACCTAAGCGCAAGGGAAGAAGAGACTCGGATGGACGTGGAAGAACCAGGGTGGATCCGGGTGAATGACAGACGACCCCGGACAGCCCCGATGGGTTGGAAGAGGAGAGAAACGGTACAGCCGAGCGGAGAAAAGGTCAGGATGGGTGAAAAAAGATCCGGACAAGTGAGGCCGAGGAATGGACCCCGCAGGGAAGACAGGAAATGTCATGGGTGCGGAAAGCCAGGACATTTAGTTGCACAATGTCCGCGCACTAGATGTTTCGAGTGCGGTACCGAAGGGCATATTGCTAGGCAGTGCCCGTACATATTCCGGAGGAGAGAAAGAACTCAAGACGAGCCCATGGAAGTAAACACGCAGAAGCTGACAAGACGGGCTAGGATGCAGCGGAAGGACGGATCTTCGGGAGAGGCAACCGAGGAGTCGGGAACTTCGGGGACAGAGACGGACGAACCAGGTAGCAGTGGAGGCGAAGGAGGCAGGAGCAGCCAACGGACCGAGCAGCGACGAACGGCGGCGGGGAGGAGGAAGCTGGGCGGCATCTGAGGAGTGTGGCAGCAGAGAGGCGACCGCACAGCAACATGCAACAACATCCGAGGTAAGCCATGCTGGTTGCCAATTATCGAGGTAGACGGGGGAGTAAAGTGCCTCGTGGATACCGGGAGCTCGAGCACTATTATGACCAGAGGGGCGTTAGGGAAAGTGTGCGGGAGTGAGAGGGCACTCCGGATCCAAAAATGCGATTGCCAACTAATCACTCTGGGTGGCCCCTGTAGCGTAGAGGGAGAAGCGACAATAAGACTTGATCGGTGGGCAGGAAAAGAGGGCGAACTGAAGGTACACGTAGTAAAAAACATGACTCGGGAATACCAGGTCATAGTGGGGTGCGATTTGTTGGGGCAGGTAGGGGCGAGCATTAGGAATCGTAGAGGAGCCTGGAGTGTTAGGTTGGGAAAGAGGAAGTTCGGATGTATAGGGGTCGCGAGAGAAAGAAGGGTGCGGATAGGGGCGGTGAACAGAGTGGAGGACTGGAGGAAGTTGCTACAGGAGGAGTTTAGGGACATTTTCTTCAGGGAAGGTGAGGTATTAGGGGTAACAGGGAGGACGGTGCATGAAATCCCACTGAAGCAGGATAGGGTAACTTACGTGAAAGAGAGAAGATACCCGCAGGCGTTGAGGCAGCATATTCGAGAGGAGCTAGATAGTCTAAAAGAACAAGGGATCATAGTTGATAGCACCTCACCATTCAATAGTCCCCTGTGGGCGGTGAAGAAGAAGGCAGCACCGGGGGATAATAAGGAAAAATACAGGGTGGTAGTAGACTATCGTAAATTGAACGATAACACGGTAGACGAGAAGTACCCGATCCCCAGATTCGAAGATATACTGGATAGGTTGAGTGGAGCCGTGGTCTTTAGCACGTTGGACCTTAAGGCGGGATATCACCAAATACGGATGCACCCGGAAGACCAACACAAAACAGCGTTCACATTCGAAAGGGGGCATTATGAATTCACAAGAATGCCGTTTGGTCTGAAGAATGCGCCCATAACATTTCAGCGTCTGATGGACGAATTTTTGAGGGGTATCGATGACTCGGTATGTCAGGTATATATGGATGACCTGCTGATTTTTAGCAGAACGGAAACCGAACACGTGGGACATCTGAGGTCAGTATTCGAGAGGCTCCGGAAATTCGGGCTGAAATTGTCAAGCGAGAAGTCTCTGCTGGGACAAACGCGGATTAATTTTTTAGGCCACACTATCTCTAGCGAGGGGGTCAGACCGGATGCGGCAAAGGTGGAGGCGATCACAAGGATGGCGGTACCACGGGACGTGAAGGGGATCCGTAGGCTTCTTGGGACGCTGAACTACTACCGGAGATTCGTACCTGAGATGGCAGAGTATTTGGTACCCATTAACAATTTGCTGAAGAAAGGCGCGAAGATTGTGGTGACACCAGAGATGGAGAATAATATCCGAAAATGTATGAATAGGTTGCTGACAGAGCCGGTGTTAGCGTTCCCGGATTTTGAGAAGCTCTTTAATATAACCACCGATGCGAGCGAATACGCGTTAGGGGCCGTTTTGTCCCAGGGGGGGAGTGAGGGTGAACGACCGATAGCATACGCGAGCCGTCGGCTTACGGGTGCGGAATCGCGATACAGCGCTTTGGAGAGGGAGCTACTCGCGATAGTGTGGGCTATCGACCATTTCAGGCCATACGTATTTGGGAGGAAGTTTCGAGTCCACACCGACCACAAACCCCTGCAGTGGGTAGGGAAACTTAAAGAAACCTCAGCTAGGGTCACGCGATGGAAGGAAGTCCTTAGTCAATACAATATAGAGGTGGTGTATAAGCCGGGAAAGGAGAACGTGGTGGCGGACTGGCTCTCGAGGGCCATCATGATCAACGCGGTAGAAGAGGACGGGGGAGGACCATCGCGAGACGTGCGCCAATTCTTGAGTGAATGGACTCCCGACGGCGAAGGAGCGGAGGATATCGTCGGTATAGATGACAGGGGAGAGTCCCCGGAAGAGGAGAGCTCAGCGGAGGAAAGAGCAGTGGAAATGGAGGAGATAGACGACATCATCAATGACAAGCATCGTCAGGTAATCTGGAAAACGAGAGTAGCAGGGATGATGAAAATAGATTATCGAAGATATGGGAAAAGCAAGATTCGCGTCATCTGGTCGCAACCCGGGGTGAGTGAAGAGCAAATTTGTACGGCACTGAAGGACGCCACGGAACCTGGAAAGACGCACCATCTTTATGTGGGGAATAACACGGTATGGGATAAAATAAAGCGGATGTGGAGATCCGAGCGAATTGGTGTGGACAGAACACTCATCCGTTGTAAGTACGCAGTGGAAACTATACAGGATGAGGAACAGCAACAGGCAGTCACATTAGCTTATCACCAGGGGAAAACCAACCACCGAGGCGTGAACGAGACACTGCAGGCATTACGTCGAAAGTATTTCTGGTGGGGCATGAAAAAATCCATCCAAGAGGTCATAGGGAAATGCGAGGTGTGTATGCGCACGAAATATGATCGACACCCCCCCAGAGGGATTCAGGAAGAGACACCGACGGGGAATATGCCACTACAGGACCTCCAGATTGATACATTTACCTGGAGAGGGTTCAAGTGGGTCACGGTCATCGACGTCTTTAGCAAGGTAGCTATGGCACACCAGGTCATGGACAAGTCTGCCAACGCAGTTGCGGAAGCCCTACAAACCTGGGTGCAGTTCTACGGGGTCCCCGAGAGGATCACATCGGACGGTGGTAGGGAGTTTGACAATGCCGCGATTAGGGAGGAGGTGAAACGACTAGGGATTCGTTGGCATTATAACACCCCGGGACATCCTAAGGGTAGAGGCGGCATTGAGCGGTTGCACAGCACGCTGAGTGATCACATCCGGGTGTATCAGGGGGAAAAAGGGTTGGAGCCGGATGTTGCAATGAAGAAAGCGGTAACAGCCTACAACCACTCGATTCACTCCGTCACGGGATTTTCGCCCGTGGAAGTACTATTCGGGATGCGCAGGCCAAGGCGGGATTGCGGGGAAACAACGGTTAATGAACCATTAGTCGAGCAAATCCAGAGCAATAGGGTGGAGATGGAAAAGACGTGGGGAAGAGTAACGGCGAAAATTAAGCGGGAAAAGGAGAAGCGGGTAGAGAGGCAGAATGTTCGCATACGTGACCAAATGGGTGATCTAAAGATCGGGACAATAGTGTACCGTAGAGTAGGGACCAACAGAGGGAAACAATTGTTACGATACGAGGGTCCATTCAGAGTGATTGCTATTAGGGAGCATAATCTACTAACGATCGAAAGCGTTAATGAACCTAGAAAGAGGAGAACGGTTCACATTGAACAATTGAAGCTCCCAATGATAGAACCGGAACATAAACTAACGGATTCGTAGTACCCTCACCACGTTATAACAAATATGTTTTTTTGGTTGTCTAAGCAAAAATATGGTGTATTTTTTTTTTATGTGTAAATAGAATCATAGCAATACAGTAGAGGAAAGTGTATTATTTTTTTTTTCTTCTCTGTTTTTTTTTAGGATTTTAAGAGTTCTGTTTTGGAAGCAAGTGTTGTGTTTAGTTCTGTTTTTTTTATTTCTTTGTATTATTGTATGTCTCGAGTGAGTTTTACTTTCTTTCAACTTTATACTTGTAAAAACAATTGTAAGGTGTTAAGACTGATAATCGTTAGCTCCGATCTAGGAATATCTAAGTTTCCGAAAAATCCTATTCGTAAACTGGTGGGGGGGAGATAAAGACCGGAGACCGGCGATATCAGCCTTAATACCGTCCTGAATGTAAATAAACATATGAAATGTATATAAGGAGGATTACTAAAGGAATAAATCAGTATCTTTTCTGAAACCGTGAGTGTTGCATTTCAAGCCCTTTCCTTTCTTTTTTTTTATTGTTAGAGTCCGCCGACGCTTAACTTATATATATATATATATATATATATATATATATATATAACGAATAGAATAGAATAGAAAATCATCTTTATTCTGGGACTAGGTCCCTTAAGAATAACAGTATTATTCATATAAATTAGCAATAAATCTGGCCAAAATACCTAATAAAATAATGAATAACTGAAATACGAGTAATAAAATAATGAAGTATATACATAGTTCATAGGATATATTAAAGAAAACAGAGTTGCAATAATAAAATATTGGAGCTAAAACAATAACATAATAATCACTAAATGAAATTAGAAAGGAACGCTAAATAAATTTTATAGGCAAAGCTTTGTAGTGATGGAATATAAAAATTTAAAAATAAAATGATTTACATATATTCCCTAAGATGCTTAAGTGAATACACGCAAACATTAGAAGAAGAAAAAAAATAAAATAAAGTATATATATATGCACACATAGAGAGGAGTATGTCGAAGATAAGTAGAAAATAAAATACATTGTAAAGCAATACAAACTCATGAATGGTAAAAGTAGAAGTTAAGAAAAACAAATTTTACCTACTAACAATGCTTTGTGATATATACGTATAAATAAACAATGGATATGTCTGACTGAAAAGATTATTAATTATTTTTATACTTTTATTTACTAATATTCTCTTCAAAAAGCTACTTTGAAATAAAAATAAGCCCTACTGAGGGAAACAGCATTCTATGTTCTGGCAGAAAGTGACTACCTTTAACTTATCCGAGAGATGGAAGTAAGTGGAAGTCACAATCCACTTCTTCTTCTGGAACAAGAAGATGTTTCCATGAATCTTGACGGATGAAATGCCTAAGAACACGACGGCGATTCTGGACACTTAATGAAAGGAAATTAGAAATAAAAAATAAATTGTAGATAACGTAACTTAGCATTAATTTAGCCATTAATCATCATGATCATAACCAGCGATTCAATGTAGGATTCACTGAGCCAACGCGGTTGTATATAAGAGGTTCAATTATGACCATTCCACTTATTCACTCGACATGAATCCAATTGAACAAATTTAACATAAGTCCCAACTGCAATTATATAGACATTCACCTTGTCCAGATAATTTCGGTGAACTTATAGATGAATATTAAATGAGGAATAAATAGGCTTCTTTTTCCCAACATTTAAGACGGGAGAAATATTTAACAACTATGGAATCTTTAATTCACATAATAGAAGATCATAGATTGTAAAATTTAAAAAAAAAATAGTTATTCAATCATTAGAAAAATAATTTACGTTAGAGATGAAATATGAAAGAATAGGTGTTCTCATAGTATGGGTATCAGTTAACTGTAGCACCTTGGATTATCCTAAGGATTGGCTGCAGTCATTTTTCACATGGTAGTCTTTTAAAAAGTCTCGATGCCCCCAAATGTGAAAAATGCAACAATAGAACACAATCAGAAAATACTTATTGAAAGGATTCATCCATTACAAAAAACACGAAACAAATGATCCTATCAGAATTATTAAGAGAAATTCTGCAGTGTAATGAAGAAAGAGCCTCTAGTAGAGATTCTCTACTCTATTTAAATCAGAGGTGTAGAGGAGAAGAATAAATTTGTTTTTTGTTAATTATCAAGTACCTTGATCCAATCCTAATAACCTAAGATCATGCATTGAATAAATAAGGTTAAAATAATAATAATTGTCGTATTTAAAAAAATTAAAAAATTGTTTTAAAATTAAGTGTTTCGGAATTGTATAGGTGGTCTATTTAAATTTTAGTTTATATATAGAATGATGAAGATAATATTTCTATTTAATTTTGAGAGAAGATTGAGTAAGTATGAAATTGAATTTTTTTTTTTTTTATTCTAAATGTTCCCTTTTGTTCGAAATTATATACATATTACTAAATAACCGGGAAGGGCCATTTACGAAATTCTAGTCCGGCAGTTGTTAAATTAGTTCATGGGCCGTGTCGACAGGATGTGTGTTGAGCAACTTTGAACCGATGTAAACTCGAGTGTCACTTGAAACTCGGACAGTGGAAATGAGCCCTCGAACTGGTAGAAAGTAATTATTGCGGCTTACAATGGCCCCTGATGGCTGCCTCCCCTTCCACTAGAACTTGAGTTATAGAGGATCTTTCGCGCTCATCGAACTCGGAATTGGAAAAGTGATGAATTGCTTTAATGCGGAACTTTTACCATTCTGTCCACTAAGAGCTTATGGGATACTAATTAGTTATAGCATGCTCCGGGTAGTTCAATTTCTTACAGCGGTCCATTGAAATCCGGATTCCAATCTCAACACCACTTGAAATTTCCTTAATTTAGAATGCTCCAGAATTGAGTAAATAATTGTATTGAAATCTTTTCTCTAATAATTCCAATCTAATTAGTCCATTTTCTCTAATTAAGCGTACGCAAAAACCATAATCAATATGCATGAAATGTGATTTTTGATGTTCTTTTGTTATAGTCAATTTCGCTATGCACAATTTTTAATGGAAGCTACTAATTTTTAATTTTAAGGTATAACTTGTTAGGCAGATAAGCTAGTATTGGTACTGGCAAGGGAAGGGATGAGTTCTGCAAAAGAGCCTATTGGTGCTTTTTTCCTCCATTTCCATCTCGAATCTTTTGTTCTTCCTAACTAAAGGGCCGACCATTTAATGAAGGAAGCCTTCTGTTCTAGAATTCTTTTAAAACCCAGAAGACTGCACCTAAGAAAAGACATTGTTCCATCCAGGCTTACAGCAATATTTATATCTCAATTGTTCTATAAATCAAAATAACAACTCGTTAATTCTCATGTTGGTTCTAAATTTCAAACCCTACGTTAAACCCATGCAGGAAACAAATAAATGTAGTCCAATTTTCAGATTAAAAATATTTGATATTGGTCATAATAATATTTTTTTACAAATAGAATAAACAAAAGTAAATTTGTTGTCTCTTTCAACATAAATTATTATGACGTAATTTCTTCACAACAAATTTAAAAAATATTAATTTCAAAAAGTACAAAAACATTAGGAAATATTGGACTCATCAGAGTTACTTTATAAATCTGACAAAATACCAAATGCACTTGATTGTGGCAGATTGTATTGTTACTATTCAAATAAATATTTCAATCAATGAAGAATAAAAAACTTTATAAATCTCCTAAACTAAATTTCATGATGTCATCTTTAACACAATTGATGTAAATCATTTTTTTGTATGGAGCAAAATAGATAACTACAGCCTACATCGTGTCTTCCATCAAATCCCAAGAAACTAGTGCAAGCCAACTGAGTTCAAATGTTCAATTTCCTTATGAAGTTATGTCAGTATTGTAGTTATATCAACACCAATTTTTTTATTTATTATTTATTTATTGAATTATATTACATTTTGTCCAAACTTACGAATTTGTTACAGTGATAATAAAGTTCATTTAAGCTATATTTAATAATAATAATAAAAGGCTTAGCGAACCCGAAGGTTCGATGCCGACACCACCAATCGCTTATTACACACCTCCCTCCACCGCTTGCCGTCCAAACCCAGTCCCTTCAGATCGCCTTTAATGCAATCTTCCCACCTTCGCTTCGGTCTACCCCTCGGACGCTTACCATTCGGCACAGCAAATATTAACCTTTTAGGAATTCTCTCGTTACTAAGCCCAACAACTTTACAAGCCCATTTGATTCGCCGCGATGAAATTACCTCAATTATATTACCCGGATACAGTTCACGCAATTCGGCGTTGTGTAACCGTCTGAACTCTCCGGTTAACTCATCCTTCTTTGGTCCGAATATTGTACGCAATACTTTATTTTCAAAAACCTTAAGACGCTGCTCATCCCTTAATGTAAGCGGCCAAATTTCGCATCCATAAAGAACTGTAGGCAAGATAATTGTTTTATAGATTCTAATTTTTAAGTTCCGGGACAAGAGGCGCGAACTGAGTAGTTTTGTCAGTCGGAATAGAAAAATAACAAGCATTTCCTGACTTCAGTCTAACCTTAATCTCTTCTTCAATTTCGTTTTTTCTAGTTATCGTAGAACCTAGATACCTAAATTTATCTACCTGTTCAAACATATTACCATCTATATCGATATCACCAGTAGTATCGCCATTTTTGCAGCTAACCATATATTTTGTTTTATCCACGTTTATTTCGAGTCCTATTTTTTTACCGGCTTTCATTAACGTTGTCGTATTTAGTTTTATAGTTTCAACGTCTTCGCTTAACAGTACCAGATCATCAGTATAGCCCAGCACGGATGTTGTACCGCCCAGATCCAACCCTTTCTCGATACGCATTACCTCCCTAATGGCATGTTCCAATGCCAAATTGAACAGGATAGGCGAAAGGGAATCCCCCTGTTTTAAACCGAACGAACCTCAAATTTTTCGGACAGATTATTACCGATTCTAACTTTATTGAGTGTCTCCGTCAAGCACATCCTGACTAGATTTACTAGTTTTTTTTGGAATCCCCTGCTCGATTAGAATATTATACAGTTTCTGGCGGTCAATAGAATCGTAAGCCTTTTTAAAATCTATATACAGCTGGTGAACAATACCGTTGTATTCCAATTTTTTCTCTAATATTTGCCGTAAAGAAAATATTTGATCAATAGTTGAACGATTCCGTCTAAATCCGCATTGGTAATCTCCGATAATTTCCTCAGCCTATTCCGTGATTCGACTGGTTAAGATTAAAGTGAATATTTTATAACATACCGGAAGGAGTGAAATTCCTCGATAGTTATTACAATCCGTCCTCGGGCCCTTTTTGTGAATCGGAATAAGAATAGATTCTTTCCATTCTTCAGGTAATTTCTCATTCACGAAGATCTTTTTAACTTACCGATGTATTTTAGAAACTTCAGCTTCCCCGCATGCCTTAATTAGTTCAGTAGGAATATTATCGGTTCCCGCTGCTTTATAAGATTTTAATTTTCCGATGGCTACTTCAACTTCTTCTTTACTTGGTCCTTCTATTAACGGTTCAGCCCTCTGGTACTCAGAAGGAAGACACAGATCATTATTTCCCGTATTTAAAATATTGTCAAAGTGGTTCCTAAACTTATTCAATATTTCAACCGGATCGGTCAGAATATTGTTATTATCATCCCTAATTCCAGACGTTACGGGATTTAAGCTATATTTACAGAATATAAAAATAAATTAAATGGAGTGACAAAAAATAATAATATTAAAAAATATATATCTTAAACTAATTAAAATAACAACTTAAATACAACCATACTTATATAAAATATTTACAAAGATTCCTTCAGAGAAATATGAGCCAAACATTTCTTCTTCCTACATAAAGACAGAAAATGGATAAAAAAAAAAAGTAATAAAAGCATGACACTAGAACTCAGTGCCTCACTCTCAGTCGCGTCATTGGTAATAATAGCCAGTTTATTATATGTGTACCAAACGTATTACAAGATTCCTCCGAACAAAAAGGGCATGCAAATAAGAATAGTTCATTTTACAATATGAATAATATAAGTTTTGAATAATTATTACAGTTAAGCGTATTGTTTATTTAATCACTACATCACTAATTAGAGTACTTTTTATACCTGATCCTCTATTATGTCTTCCGTAGCTTTTGCTCTAGTGCTTGTTCAAGTAAGAAAAAAGTAAACATTTGTAGTTGGAAACTTCGTTAAAAATACCTTGGTAATGAACTTTGATGAATATTCCGTAAAGAAATGTAAAATTAAGATTTTCTCAATACGTTGGCCTACCTGGGCAACAAGCGAGATGGTTGTTAATGGTCGGTTTACCCCAACCCTGGAATAAAACCAATTGACTTATCGGAGCATTAGCATTTATATTAAGGCGTCCCGCATCTGACACGCCATAAGACGGAGTTTAATAAGGAAAACTGGAGAAATGAGAAAAAAGTAACGAAAAAACACTTCCGTTCCTTATGAATAAGTTATCAGCTTCCATTCTTTCTGTAATTACAATGCTCTCTGTCCTTTCGACTTGTCTCTCTCTTTTCGCTTTGACTTAAGATTCGTTTGAAAAAAAGAGAAAAAAAAATCGTTTTCATGAAGCATCTGTCTTACCATAAAAACAACACAACCCTCTTATAAAAGAAAAAAAATCTTGTCGGTTTGTTCATTACTTATTGGCATTCTCTTAGCTAAAATAGTCGTTGGATTCGACCAATATCCTCTGAAATGTGAAGTCCTAAATATTGAACCAAAATATATAGTAATCAAATAAAAAATCAAACAAATTATACTCAAAATCATTTTTCTCTTGAAAAAAATCAAGTATCAGTATTAATTTTAAATCACATATACTGAATCACTCTTCAATCTTGCACCTAACATAAATTTTGGATAGATTTTTCACAAACAGCAACAGAAATTTATTTATTTTGAACTATCTTGTAGGCAAGGATCAATAATGACTTCTTCATTTTACGAGGTAGAGAAACGACGAAAAACAACAATTTTAGCTATTCGAAACTAACCAACACAAGCCATCGTTAATCACTTCAGATGATCCAATCACTTTCAAACAAAGTCCAAGATATTATACTCGCACTTAAACGATACATCTATCAGGTTCTGTAACCAACAATTGATATTTCTTAGATGGACACAACACATAAACTTACCGTACCTTAACACATTAATTTGCAGTAGTCTTCGATGAAAGGATGAAATAGAACAAGCACGTCAGAATGAAATAAAAATCGACTAAAATTATTTTATCTTCATTTGTTTTCCTTTGGGTATCAGACCGAAGCTGGAATCATACACACCTACTTAAACCTGTTCATATACATAGTTCAGAATAGATATACGATTCAATAGAGAAAAAATCCATTTATAATACTATGGTTTTTCCAAAATAACATACTTTTTATAGATAAATAACAAAACGCTACTGATTCACACAAACAAGGTAGGGGGGTTGTCGAATCGGCAATATATCCACAGTGTCGACAAGGATCCATGACAGCTCTGAATCTACTGACTTGTCCCGAACTACAGGACATTAGAATCAAAGCCCCAGGACTGAAGGTGAAACTTACTGGGCATCAAAACGTCGCATGACCGAAACAGCTGAAAATAACCAAGGCATGAGAAAATAAAATGTTCATACAAACCAACAATAGAATAACTCATAAGAACTATTTATTACTTTATTTATCGATAAACTAAACAGAAATATAAACTTAGCGATAAAAGATATAGTTACACGTGACTTGTCCATGTAAAGAGATGACTTAAGAGAAACCGGAAAACAGTGATTGAATCAAGTCTGGTTAGAGCCACTAAGCACTGTCTTTCTCCAATATTACATGATCTGTGAATCTATGAAATTTACCGATTGCCCCTAATTTTTAACAGATTAAAGATTTAAGATTAATCTTAAAAATTATTATTATTACAACCGTGTTGACTCCTGGTGGAGCATAGGACAGCAAAAAGTGCGTTCTATTCCGCTATTTTTGCAGAAATAATTTTTGCTTTTGGCCAAGCCTTGCCAGACCGGCTCAGGTCATTTTGCACAGATCTCCGCCATATCTCTCTTGTCATTCTTCTTCTTCTTGTTCCTCGGGGATTCCATTGAAGAATTTATTTTTCGATCGCTCAATCAGGCTTAAATTTTCTCCAATCCATTTTCATTTCTTTTTCTTTATTTTGAGATGGATAGGAAGCTGTCCAATAGTCCTCTAGAGCTGTTCGTTACAGATCGTCTCATGCCACTAAATCTTCGGAATTCCTCGTAAGCAACGGTTGATGAAGGTCTGAAGTGATCGGGCAATGGTTTCAGTCACCTCCCATGTTTCACTTCCTTAGAGCAGGGACGTATTTTACATTAGTGCTAAACAACCTCATTTTTGTTTTATTGGACATTTTCTTGTTATTTTATATAATCTTTAAAAAAAAAATCCTAAAAAATAAGATGGAGAAATAGTTAACTGTAGATTGTTGTGAAGTTAATTTGGGATTACAATCAAGGTGAAAACACAAACGAGAGATTAGCGCAGAGAGTCCTGGATTCCTGCTTTTCCCTCCATAGTTGGAGGGACAGGCCTGGTTTGAAATTAATTTAGCTGATATTAAAAAATGTATAAATGCATGTCTATGTTTTGTTTTTTTAATTTACTTATCTTTATCTTTTTTTATTTATCGTACATAATTTTTATTATTATCTAGTTGTTATTTTGCTTCTGTTTTATTTCATTTATTTATATTTTCTGTGTATATGGTTTTAATGTATTCTTTGCTCACCATAACCAGTTCCTAAGTGACAAAATGTTATTTGTATTACTCAATAAAAACAATATTTATATTAAGTTTAAGATTTTTTTTTTATGAAGGCGTGAGTTAAAAAATATTGTAATAAAGATCAATGTTAATCATAAAAATTTTTTTTACCGTATTCAATTCTTCATCCGCACCTGTCATGGTAGTGACATTTAGCAGATTTGTTGTTAAGTAGAAAATGGCATATGATAGGCATGACGAAGAATTGAATCCTGCAGCAAGTACTGGTCTGTTTACATCCTAAAATCAGGAAAGGAGATTTCTCATCCAGCTCATCCAGGGGGCTGCAGTTATTATTCTCAAAATTTTAGATTGTAGTTTTTGTAAGTGAGTCTTTTTAGCTGAACCGTAAATCTGTAAGTTCTGCAAAACCTTGACTTAAAACATCGCAAGGGAAAAGTTCGAAGTCCAAAATAATTGAAAAAACTGTCGACAGTAAAATTCCGATGAAACCGAAACTTTTAAAATATAAAAGTTTCTTTTTCTCTTTTCAAGCCATGCTAGTAAGTTATGTAAATAAATGTCTTGTTTTTCCTCGACCCTGATCAAGTCCTCAAACGTAAGCCGAAACGTCGCCACAAAATAAAATAAAATATTTTTATTTGTGATTTTCATTGACTTCAACCTCCAACTAACTTCCAAACCGATTATTTAATTTGTGAAGGAGTTCGTCGGGGAGTACGATCAAATAAATAATAAATTTTTACAATAGTATTTCAATGGTAACGCCGACGTTTTGACCCCCTTTGTAGGTCTTTATTTAGTGTATTTATTTAAAAATTTAGTATTTATTTGACTGCACTCCTCGACCAACTCTTTCTCATATTATCAACCATCAACCATCTCTTCATGCTTATTTAATTTATTTATAATTAACTATCATTTTTCAATAGAAAAATAGATGAGATAAATATAGCAAATTATGAATACAACATGTTCAGTATTAATAGTTATCCAATCTAAAATAAATAAAAGAAGTACTTAAGCCCTGACTGGTGTTTACAGCTATTACAAACAGCAAACCACTAGCAGACCCCAACAGATGGTCCTAAACCAACCTATTAGCACTGTTAGAAGGAGCAGAGGAAAAAGGAGTTAATGGCTAGGAGCAGTAATTTAGCCCAAGGATCATTGTTCCATGGAACACTTAACTGCGGACACTTCAGCTTCGACCTTTCCTCTTTTGTAACTACTCTTAACTTCTTTGCACCTTCGCTGAGAGTAGCCACTCAATAATTGTACATTTTTTTTTTTTTAAATGCTTTATTTGTAACCAACTATGTTCCTGTTTAAATTATTCCTTAAGTAAACCATAGCGTACCATCTCATGGCATCTGCTCATAAATTTTTTCCTAAATATGAATGTAGTAATTCTTGAATATTTATTGAGGATAAACTATATATGAATGTAGTAATTCTTGAATATTTATTGAGGATAATTGTTGTAAACTACCAAATAACATCAGTGGGATATCATCAAGTGTTATAAACTTAAAACTAAACGAAATGTTATAAACTTTATTTTTTAAATTATTTTAATCACTTTCGTTAAAACCCACTCTGCAAATTTTTAGTTCACTTCAGGGTCATCATTTTTCCTTCTGCTGAACCTTTAAATACAGTATTTTTTTTTTCATAAACTTTTATTTTACATCTATATTTTATGTGTAAATATTTGGTCACTTTAATCGAAATTTAAAAAAATTAAGTTGATGAAAACGAAACTTGGTCTAATTACCACTATTTGTATGACACGTAACATGGGTTTATTTGATATAGAAATGGAGCGGGGAGGGGGACAAAATGAAAAGCGATATCATTGAAAGTACTCTAAGAATAATTTTAGGAATCTCTGAACTAAAACGAATATTTCAAAACATTAATCAGAGTAGAAATTAAGTATTATAATTTTTTAATATATAATAAGAAATAAACGATAATTCTTATACTGTAAATTATAAAAAATATGCCACTGTCCTTCTCTTACGCTACTATTCGTCAAAAATAGTTTTTTTATTAAGTACATTTCTTGCAAAATAAATTCGATAAATAAACAATATAAATAATTATAAAATCTTACGAGTATAATATATACTAATATTTTTCTTTACTTAAATAAATGTATGTATAAAATAGATATATAGCATGTTGTTAAGCGATATTGAAACAGTGGTAATTTCAACAAGTTTTGTCACTATTAAATAAACTTTAATTAAAATGATCAAATATTTGACCAAAAATAATTATGTAAAATAGAAGTTTATGGAGAAAAAAAAATAATGTCAGGTACCATTTGAAGTAAGAAAAGATGGAAAAATATAGTGTGATTATGATGGACCTCGAAACTTTGATATAAACGAACGTGCTGAAAATAAATAATAAAGGAAGATGAAATTCACAAAATTATTAATCTGTTTTTATTCTTTCTTTTTTTTATGTACTTAACATATACATAAGGTTTTATTTATTTTTTCAATAACGGAATATAGTTCTATTTACATGTTTTCTTCTCGTTTTATTTTTTCTCAAGTTGTATTTTAATATGTATATAAAATGAATGAATGTAATCTAATGAAAGCTATAATACTCCATGCCCTAGATTGTGACATATTGTATTATTTTTCTTCAATAAAATTCAAATTCACCCACCAATTTTTTAAAAAAGATTTTTAAGGAACCATTCTTAATTTTTTGTAAATATTTTTGATAATCTAAAGTTATTCTTTTTATTTAATAAATACAATATTTAATAAATATTAAATATTGTAGGTTTTTTTCTGTACATAGCTGTTATTCTTCAGAGATATTATTCCAGAATAAAGTTGTTTTTATTGTATTTTGATGAGACAGCTGCGCGATACATAATATATATATTGTGAAAAATATTTCTATTAAAGTATCGCCTAATTATTTATTTATTTTTTGCATGGCAACTTCTAGGTTGCTGAAGAAAGCTGACATGTACTCGAGGAAACAGAAGTTGACAGCTGAAATATTTGGGAAGTCGGAGTAAATATTTTGATAAGGGCAAGCCCTTATTTTTATTCCGTTCCTTATCTGAGGGAGAAGAAGCGTGATAAATAGCTGGTGGGAGCTATATGAACCACGTAGCCTCTGTCTCTGCAATTTCTCACAGGCTGGCTAGAGTAATTTCCCAGTCAGCCTGGCGAGATATTGGACCGCTCTATTTCATGAAAATGTTCGGTCCATGACTTTGATTAAAGTTTTGGGATATTTTTCATAACGGACTAGGATTTTGGTAAAAAGGAAATATTCAGAAAGAAAAAGAGGTGAAAAAAATATTCTTAAATAAGTCTAATAAGTGCTGAATAAAATAAAAGCGAAATGAGGGACATGAAACTATAGAGTCTTAAAACACTGTATTTAATGAGTAAATAGTTTTAGCTAAAATATTACGAGATAATGTACGCATAGTCAGGGAACCGGTCATATTTCGAATTAATGATACCAATCTCTTACGTTTCAGCTTTATTATAATCAACAAAGTTCCACCAAAATTAAATATAAATAAAATACTTATCTCTGTTGAATTAGCAATGATAGACAAAAATACCATCGAAGTGACAGATGGTTTACTTTTTCCTTAGAGCTTGTTTATTGAGAAATATAACAATCTGTCTCAAAGGACATTTATGATAGTTACAAAGAGCACTTTCACACTCTATGTACAATAAATACAATTAATTAAATAACAAAATAATATAACTACAACTAATTGTATATAAATAAAAAATAAACTAATCAAAATAACAATATAATTAAAATAACATATAATGACTTCAATTTTCTTAACGAGTGAAAAAAGTACCTGGACATTTATTATGTAATCTAATATTTTAAAATATCACAATTCAGCTAGTTAGTCTCGCTCTAAATCGGATGTGTTTTTTCCGTACTATGTAATAGTAACCTCTCCTCACTTTCTTCTACATGCTGGCGGATTCTTACCCCTCGCTTTTGTCGTGAAATGAAACTGTTACAGCATTATGATTCTATAATGATATATTATAATAATCATATATATATATATATATATATATATATATATATGTGTGTGTGTGTGTGTGTGTGTGTGTGTGTGTGTGTGTGTGTGTGTGTGTGTAATATAAAAAATAAAATAGTATTCAGTACTATTAAGGGAAAGTACTATTTCAAGGCCAACGGTTGTATCGGGCCAGGATCACGCTCAACCGCCAGCTTTCCCTCCTTAATTGATTATTTTATTAAGGATACCCACTTTGATGAGGCTGGGTGTGCCCCCAGGAGGGTCTCCCTACCCCAGAGTCGCCCCACGGCCAATAAAACAGAACAAATAATTATTCTGCCATGAACCGGGATTCCAATCTGGGAAATTGAGCATTGGAAGCTTAGTGTTAGTCAGTAAGTCCTACTGCCCCGCTCCCTATATATATATATATATATATATATATATATATATATATATATATATATATATATATATATATATATATACATGAATATTGTAATGACCCTTAGGAAAAATGAAAGTATATGATTCCAAAAAACGTTCGTTTAGTCATGGCTCGCCTTTCAGGAAGGATTCAGTTTTGTTTCTGCAGATTAGTTCTGTATAGAGACCTTATAAGTTGTTTTATTATCATTATTTTTTGTATTAAGTTTTATTTACTATTCTTTGACCCTTCAGGAACTAATCATCTTAAGGAACTGAGGCAACGAGTGTTCGCTGGATAGTGGATATGCGTGACTTGTTCCAAACGAATAGGGGCCTATTTAACAATGGTAGAAGGTGAACAGATGGTGTGCTGAGGGTTAAAGTAAATTATAGGTAAATTAGGCGATTATTTAGCTCGAGGAGGTATCTACTAATTGGACGTATATATTTATATATGAGTCTGGCTCCACTATCTTCTTCTAACTACTTCAACTTTATATGTATATATATATATATATATATATATATATATATATATATATATATACACATATAAAGTTATATGTACATAATTTTATAATTATAATATAGATAATTTTTTCCTGTTTAATTATTTAATTTTAAATATTATGAACTGAGATATCGCGTAGGAACGATATATCACGTAGTAACGTAGTAACGTCATCGCGGTAGTAATGATATATCATTATTAAAAGAATTAAATTTTAACATGTTTCAATAATTTTTTATTAACTGCGTCGCTAATTTTAGTTCTAAAATATTATACTTTCTCAAATTTATTCATATATTCCATTTTTCACATAATTTCTATAAGCTCCGTGATAATAATTGATTCCATTATAAAATATAGGTTGTTCAACTGTTTCAACTGTTCAACAATATTAATACTAATAATTATGATAACGGTTTTTCGCACGAACTTTTATTCTTGATCGACTAAACAAAACCTTGCTTTTAACTTATCTTCTCAAATAGAAAAAATCTTTGTTTTTTTCCGTGTAAGATGAAACCATGAACAGTATGATGTGCTCAGCTTGACAATCTGTTTTTTGTACGTTCTAAGAATTGAGTTAAAACCCTATACAACGTGACTATTTGTCGGTGTGAAATAATATTCTAATGAATGATAAATTTGCAAGCTTCATGGCTCGAATTCTTTTGTAAGATACTGTGAATGTTTTGCAAGAATTTTAATCCAAATTACAAAACTTTATATATATTAGATGTCACTTGTAGAAAACCGAATTCAATGTTATTGCGCATTTCATTTGATTGAGTGAAAAAACTATACATCAAATTATCTATCACTTTCGCGATAAATAGAATAGTATATTGAGATTTGATATCGCATGGTTTGGCTTTTTGAAGCCAAAACGTACGTTTTGGTTTATTACATTCAATAATAATTCACCGCAATAGACCAAAACTCGAAAATTAAATTTAAAAAACATTGTCCGTTCACCATCAGCTGCTTTTTTCCGAGACCACCGGCCGAATTTCTTGCAGATTCGGAATCGAATTGAGCAGTCACCCAACTATGATCTTCCTACCCTGACATTACTATCCGCCCTTTATTTTCAAGATGGCTGCCGAAAACCCTGTGTTGGTAGGTGACTAGCGTCTAAATGTACATTCATAAAACTTGCCTAAAGTCTCGATGACCTTTAAATATATGTATAGAACATAGTTCTCTGAAAAGTACTTTCGTTTCAATATGATGGCCGAAAGATCAGTGTCGTATAGACTATAGACTAGTCTAGTCGTATAGACCAAAGTTTTTTATTTACGGAAAGTGTAACTTCAACTCTTGGAATGTTGATAAAGAAAACATTTATGCCAATATAAGGAATCACCTTTTGTTTATTTTCTTTTATGTTAAAAGGAAATTTTTTATGTACATTTATTAGGACATAACAAACCATTGTGTAATAACTTGCAGCGATTTTATTTTTGTTGCATGAAACTTTTTACTTAAGTCCAAGTCTTTCAGATTCTTTGTCAAACAAATGTGGGATTTAAAAGAGGATACGTTTATAAAGCTATGATCAGAAAAATTTAAAACCTTTTTTTTTTTTAACACCTCTTGGCACTGACTTGGTGCTGTTCTGTGATCGTTTGGTTGTCATCTGAAATAGATGAAATCCAGGAAGCACGTGGTTTATAATCACGATTACAATCACTTCCTCTTCGTTAGGATGGTTGGCAAACTTTTGTAGACGTTAGAAGATGGGGACGTTACCGGGAATCGAAATTATTTATATTTTTTTATCTTTTTTTTTGTTATTAAATCTCACGAACGGGATTTGAAATCGTAGCATAAAATGTTTGCAGGATCCTTAACTCGCTCGACCACCACGGCCCCCCGAAAAATTTAAAACTTCTGCTGTCAGTTTTTGTATAAATGCCTCAAGTGAAGTCCACACTCCTATAATTTATTCGTACGTGATATTCTAAACTTCTCAGAAACTCGCAAACCTATGCAAAATTAAGTATTACACTTGAAAAAAATGTTATGTGTCAGTCAGTAAATTGTAAATGTGTCAGTCAGGGAAATTTTAGTATCTATTTCGATAGATGCTTTTAAAACGTCAAGTCAATTACTTATACCAAGTTGGCTCCTCCTATAAATAATCTTAGTGATGATACTGAAATAGTAGCAATGTATGATCATATTTTCATAAAATTTAATTGTTTCTTTTTTCTTATTTTAGGCAATAAAACTTCCAATCTTCTTCATATTTTTTGATTAATGTTGTTTGTCCCTTACGTTTCGGGACAATTTTCCCATCATCAGAGTAATATTTTTATTTTACATTATTTTTTTGTTGGTGTGGCACCATTTATCAAAAATTAAATATTTGTCACATTTTTAAAAAAAATTATTTGGTGTTACACATATTCATTCATACACTAATCAACATCTGGCTAATCAACATGTGTAACACCAAATAATTAAAAAAAAAAAATGTGACAAATATTTAATTTTTGACAAATGGTGCCACATCAACAAAAAAAGAATGTAAAAATAAAAATATTACTCTGATGATGGGAAAATTGTCCCGAAACGTAAGAGACAAAAAGCATAAATAAAAAAATATAAAGAAGATTGGAAGTTTTATTGCCTAAAATATGAAAAAATTATAAACTTGAACTTCCTAATAAAAAAGAAAAATAAGAAGTTAATTGTTTCTATTTACGAGACAGAATTTATATGTACCTCTATACTTCAAATAAATTATTTATAAATCTTTCTTGTTCTCTGAATTATTATTATTGCAGATAGATCTACAGACAAAAAATTAATAATGTTCCAGCTAAATGATAAGGGTTCGTTTAATGAGAACCTTTTGATTAAAGGAATCTTGATTGCCCCATGAAAATGATAAACAAGTAATTATTTGATTTGCCCTAGTAAACTAATGAGACTGCCTGTCAGTGGGGAAGGGAATTAGTGATTGGGCCAACACAAATATCCGGTTATTAGGTCCAATGAGAGATGGGGGTCGTTTCGTTAACGAATGGCCATGCTTCTGTCGGCCTTTCCTCCGAGGGCTACTGTAATTTATAAAAAGGAACACTCCCCAGAAGCAGATATTTATGAAATTGAGAGAAAAAAGGTAGTTTTGTTTTTTGTTAGCCGATTGTCAAAAATATTGATACATTACTTCATGTTTATAAGCATCTTATTTTCAAAATTATTTTACGATTTTCTAACATCAAAATGTCCGATTCCAGTAGATAACTACAAGAATTCGGACTTACATATTTCCCTTATTGGGATGTTGAATTGTGGTTAATAGATACCAATAATGCAGGGTGTCCCGTAACTAAAGGAAATAAAACACAAAGAAATAAAACGTGTCCGTCGGCCTAATACCTTTTAATAAAACTTAAACAATGGCACGGAACCTAAAAAACATTTCAAGAAACATGAACATTAATTATCTCTTTATAATTTATTAGTATAATTTCATATTTTATGTTCCTTTGCTATTTTCTAAGCAGACTATGTATAATAGAATATTACCAATAGTTGTTGACTAAAAAATTTCACCTTTATTGCCAAGAGTATAAACATGTAAAATTGTTACATACGATTTTTAGCTGCTCTAACAGTAGTGATATGTATTTTTATGTAATGTTCCACAATAATATTCACTGCCGATATTTTGACTTGATTGCCTCGGCCCACTATGCGTTGTTTTTACATGGTGTCCCGTAAGTAGAGAGGAATATTTATTAGAGTGATATCAAACCTCAACAACTATACAGTCCTATTTTCGGTAGAAAAGTCGTAAATTTATTTTTGGTTTTCAAGTAAGTCATGTTATAATCATTTTTTTTTAGAAATAAAAAGAGGCTTTAAGCTTTTATATTGTCTATATTTCCCAAGCTATGGAGAAAAAATTAAAGCTATATAATAAGTTATTGTAGTCATTTTTGCTGAATTGATACATTCGGCTGACAGGATATAAAATCACCCAGGGCCGTCGCCTAGGCAGGGCCGAGGGGGGCGCCACGATTCTGGAACAAAAATATAAACAACACAAATTATTTTTGGAATGTTTTATTTCTATCCGCTTACTACTTTTTAATTCATTCCTTTCAATATTTGCTTAGATCATCATACGCGACAAGCGAATTATTATTTCTAACCTCAGTTCCACTAGCTGCTGCTAGATAAATTACAACAAGCTGGCTATATATTTATTTGTCGTGAACGGAAATACGAAAGTAAAACTAATTATGTATTACTATATTATTAATAATTATGTATTACTATATTATATTATATATTATAAGTACCATAAATATAATCACAGACTAGAGCTAATATGCTACTGGCCGAGTTCGTGGGATGCGAGTGGGGCAACTGATATAATTTCGTCTCGGGCGCCAAATACATACGCGAAGGCCTTGAAATCACTTAGTTTTTCTTACACAAGTGGAGGTAAATCTGATTTTTTTTCCAAATAAACATAAATTTAATTAATATCAACTTATCGCTTATTAAATGAGAAGGTTTGTCTTAAAATGAAATATCTGTAGTAAATTAGAGCATGAATAAATAAAATCGTAAATAATTTATGATTTTTTTTTTAATAGATCTTAGCTCAGTTTAGCCACTCGAGAGTCCTTGTTTACTTTACTATGCCAATCCCTTCCAAGACTGTCAGGGATATTGTCATAATAATTCTGCTTTAAGAGCTGGTGAAAATTTATTGCTGTGGACTGTAAAATTAGAGGAGTTAAAGGATTAAAGAAGTGAATGAGTAAAATTGATTGCTATATTTTATTACATGTATTTTATAAGGAGGTTAAATATAGGTGGGTTGGGATACTTGCATTTTTTCTTTTTCTTGTTGTGCCTGTCTTCTCGTTCATCTTCCCTCTCTTCCTTTCTTGGCCCCTTGCCGGCCGCTGTAGTGTTTTACTCCATGTTTAATAAATCAGTGGAATCACAAAATTTTCAACTGGCCAGTCTAGTCAATCTCTCCTGTACGTGAGCGTCTACGCTTCAACAATGGCGGCGTCACAACAATGACTGAGGCATACATGCAGCATTTCCGAGATAACAGCTGTGATGTGCTTACTTGATTTGATTCAAATATAAAGTTTGATGTGTTCCCTAAACAGTCCTCATTAAATGGTTTTAACAATGACAAACTCTACTTTAATATAAAGTAAATTTTGTCTAGTATAGATGAAGCAATTGATAATTACTTTAATTAAGTATTGTTTTAGTTGTAGGTTACTATTCAGCTAAAAACGTGACTTTCTTAAAAAAACACAAAACTTAAATTTCCTACTTTCCAGCTGAAAATCGAACCAATGTTTGCATAAATTTGTTTTGTAGCTCTTGAGGTTTGCTATCACTCCTATAAATATTTACCCGACTTAAGGGACAAAGTGTCCCGGGGACACCATGTATAAACGACGATTAGTGGACTTCTTCTCTTCTATCTTCTTCCTAGTTTATTATCGATTTCAGACTAGCTTCCAGAATCTTTAGGTCTTCCCAATACCTGCCCTCTTCTTCTGCGGTCACCAAAACGGAAGTGAGCAGGTCCCACCCAAGCCTTCCACTCATTTATGAATTCCTCGAACCGCAAGTCATTTTTTTTTTCAGTCACTTACTGAAGAAACTAAACCTCAGTGAGGACATGGATTTCCTTTGAGTATTAAATTTAAACTTAACTATTTAATTGGGAATAAGGTCACTTATTAATTATTTATTATTCATAGATATGTTTTATTGATGCTGCCTGGTATATTGATCATAGAAGCATCTTTCGATTGTTTTATATAAAATAGATGCAATTTTCATTGTTTATTGTGTAATAATTTGTTTTCGGGCTCAGGACCGGGGAGGGCAGACCCTTAGCGATCCAGTAGCTTAATATATGTGCTAGTGGACGGTGCTGAAACTGTCGGTGTGTCCCTGGCCTGATCGAAGCTCTATTTTTTAAAAGTAGGTTAAACATTTTTAAATAATTGTTATTAAAGGTATATGGAAGCATTATTGTGTACCGATTGAGCTATTTGTAGTTCTAGCTTTGAAAAGGATCCCATGGTTGACTTATAAGAAGAAAATACAGGGATCGAAACGTCAATAAACATTGAAGAAATTAACATTCAATAGTTTATTAAATAATCAATAATTGACCTTATTCCCAATTAAATAGTTAAGTTTATATATATATATATATTACGTTCTCTCCTCCAGAAGTTCCAAAATAAACCAAACAATTACCTTAAAGAGAAGCCGCAGGTTAATTTTTTTTCTTTGTTCTAACCTTCCTCGCCTTTTAGTTTATACGGTGTTTTTCCTGGGCCAGGGAGTGATGGTGGAGGATTAATACCAGATTTAAAACTCCACCGGCACCGCTTCGTGGACTCGTACTTCGTTCATTCTTCTTCTCCTAATTACTGCTCTTTCCAAATGAAAATTACAATGATATTTATATTTTAGAATCTTTTTTTTTTTCTATAAGTGGGAGGAAATAAATAAGAAAAGAGTCTAACTATTAAACTCCTTTTTCTCTATAGTGGAGAAAATGTGATAAAGGCATCTTGAATGCATTTAAGTTTCCTCCAGGATCTGTCCTGAATAACATAAAATCCAACTACTTCAAATTACCAAATCTGGCAACATAGTTCTTGTAAAGAGGCTAGATGTGCTACCGATTAAGGACATGTATCCGAGGTATATCTCTTGTAAATGAATCAAACCTTTTACGGATGGTTATTAGTCAGCTCTTTTCTTTTTGTGACGAAGACCACTTTGCATTATCTATGCCAACAAGGAGTATCAATTACTCTTACAGCGTTTTCATCTATGGTCGGCATTCGTGTTGTTTTCTGCTTGACCTAAGTTCATACTGAGAAATTTTCAGATGTTAATGGTGCGCAGCAACCACAAGGATTAAAAGGGGAATGGTATGCAAGATAAGCCACGAAAGAGCAGAGCTTGTACTTAGAAGATTCGTCACTTGGTGAAATAAGTACACGTTGATAAGTGGGACTTATTTAATGTCCACTTACGTGTTTAATTTATGTAAAGAAAAAAAACTGCCTACTAATAGCAAAATTATATATATTTTTTTATTTCATTTATTGTTTCTTTAATTCAAGCGTTATTTTAAATCAATGTTTGAATAAAAAATGGAATAAATGAAAAAAATATATAATATCCAGAATTAGGCTCTATCTCAGTGACAAAAAGTTACATAGGATTCCTCAATCGAAAGATACCCTTTAGCCAGAGGCACAGCACTCATAAAGAAGAATCATTAACTTCAAAACATTTTGTAAAAAAACATGGCGGTATCCTCTACTATAACCGTTACTAAATATTTATCAATTCCTTAGTTAGCACTGCACGCCCTTCGACAGTTGTAATGATACAGATATAGGGTTATTTAACAAGCCAGATGATTCAATTTCGAAGCGTATTCGTTATACAAGTTAATAAAGCTTCAAAAAATTAAGCAGATAAAGATAAGAAAAATATGAAATGCCTTTCAACAAAATAAATTACTGGCGAAAACTATAAAAGCAAAAAAAACGATATTCTAATTGAAAATTGGTATCAGATCAAGTTGATTCACAAATTATGGAAAAAAACATCACGTATCAAAAATTTCGCTAAAAACGAGAACAGTAATCTGAAAACTTTAATATACAACAGCAGCAATAAACACCACACATATAGAAAGAATCTCACAAATCATTATTTCATTAATCATTAAAAAAAAAAATATTGATGAAACTAAAAACAGTTTTTCCCTTGGCATAGGTATAAATAATAACATCAATAAGACAAAAGCTTATAATATCATACATTGACATAGGTTAAATGAATTAAAGAGATAAATTAAAATAAAAAGTAGAAGAGGATGATGTGGGATGTCTTAAATTCGGAAAAAAAAAAAACATAAAATAGTTACAGTCTATGATTGTAGCGCCCTTACTCATCCTCCGCTGGCTTCTAATACCAGTGAAGTGGCTGAGGGAGAATCGCAGGGATCTCCTGAAGACTCGCTTTTCCCTCCACAAAGGAGGGGGGACAACTCTGGTTCGGAGTTCCCATGACCGATTGTAATAGTGTAAATAAGTATGCCTGAATCTAAGATGTTTATTTTTATTATAATTATTTATTTTTTTAAGAACTTTTGAATTCTATTCTATTTATTTGATTTTATTGTATTATTACTATTATTATTATTATTGTCTTCCTTCATTAAAATATTTTTTTTTTTTCTTATTTCGCTGTATATTATTTTGAATTTTTTTTTTTTTTTTAATTTGTTGATTTAGCCTCTACCCCTAAGGGTCATTGGCTTAATGTTTCCATTTTATATTCGTTAATAAAAGTGAATATTCTTTAAATATTTGAACAGTTTTTCTATTTCATTCTCTCCATCTTGCAGAATTTCTTTCATTTCCGTTCGAGTTTGAAATTTTTTCCTTATATTAGTGTAGCTTCTACATTCTACTAATATATGTTTTACAGTTCTGGGTACTAGGCAATGTGTGCAAGTTGGAGCTTCTAATCCTCGCAGGAGGTATCCATGGGAAAACTCACAGTGCCCCATTCTTAGCCGATATAGTATCACTTCTTCTCGTCTAGACTTTCTGTTTGATGTGTTCCATTTTGAATTACCATATTTATTTTTTGATTTTGTAAATATGGTATGAATGTGCTCTCTGAACACTATTATAAGTGTTCTTAATTGAGACAGATTTTAATATTTATCAATAAACAAGTAATCGAATCTATAAAAAAAACGCTGCAAATTATTTCACAATGGTTTATTATTACCAAACAATTATACATCTAAAGTAACATTACCTTCCGAGTTACAAAGAAAAAAAAACAAAAGGTGATTCCAATTATTGGACGAAACTGTTTTTCTTTAGTCATTAGTAATATGCTAATAAAAAAATAGCATTAGTTTAGTAACACATTTAAAATTTAAAAACCAAACCAAGGATATAACATTTGGAGTAGAACACATTAAAAAAACCGGAGACATATCTTTGCTCCTAATTGTCCGATTTTAACGATTTTTTTAGGAAATTTCGTAAACTCTTAAAAAACCATATTCGGAGAAAAAAAAACCGGAGTTATTCGGAATTTAATATTACCATCCCTCGTAACTTTTTTTCCAGCTTCTTTTCGTTGAAGTATGTTATATAGATAAATTTAAAGGGCGTCGAGAAAATGACTTTAGCGAAGTTTCATTGAAATCTGTATATTCGTTTAGGAGCTACAGTCTATAGCAACGCAGGTTTTTCGGCCGCCATTTTGAAAGTTAAAGGCGGAGAGTAATGTCGATGAAGGAGGACCATCCTCGGGTGACCTCTGATTTTATATCAAAATTTGAAAAAAAAATCGGAGAAAATGCGCGGACGGCGGACGGACAAAAAAATTTTTATTCGTTTTTCGAATTCTACGCGTCTTGAAACGTGAAACCTCAAATTTTGAGAGAGGGTTATGTTTTTGAATTTTTTGGTCGATCACAATGTTTCATTATTGAAAATAAGAAACCAAAATAGTTACAATGTTGGTATCTGTAAAAAGTGAAGTTAAAACTACCAGATAGAGAACGAAAATGAAACTTATGTAAAAATAATTAAAATTAGAATGTTAGACTAACAATCAAAATGTAACTACTTCATATCAGTAACTACTGTTCTAATATAAAGAAATACAACGCAGGAAAAGAATATCAAAGAATAATTTCAAGCATAAATTTGATTTAATAACAGTTTAAAATAACAGTGAACGTAAAATACATGAAGTTATATACATACATAACAAAACCCGCTGAAAAGATATGTAATTTCCATCAGGACACAAACAATTTATACAATAGTTATAAAACTAAAAATTTAGTGTGGGAACAAAATACATTATTTTTATTTATTTAATGAAATAAATTATATTTATCTAAATATACACCATCTAATTTAAAATTCAGCATGGCTTATTAGAGAAAGCTCCGTTTAAAAAACTACAATAAGTATTTATAATTAAGTATTAATTAATAATTCGATAATATTACAAATACAAACAAAGAACGATTTCATGTTTGTACTTATAAATAAAAAATCTGATAATACAAAGTTAAATAACCATTGAATAACTCAGATATTGTTGATTTGACAATAGTGATTTCTGAATGTTTTTATTATGATGTAGTTTTGACTTATAATTAAATTAAAAAGATCAAGAAAGAATAATATTATTTCACCTATAATATTATATGTATCAATTACAAAACGTAATAATAGTGAACTCTATAAGTGATATTTATAACTAATCATAATGTAGCTAATTAATTATCGTCACTGACTAATTACTACCATGTGATAATGTACACTAAATTGTATTTCAATTAGTAAATGTGTTTCATGAAATAATTAATTTTATTGTGTCCCTTATAAAATCTACTGAAATGGCCTAACAGTTGAAATTGCTTGAAAATAATTTTTACGTTGGAAAGTCCCTATAATTTCTAAATAACTTGTATTACTAAGTGAGTGTATTCGAGTATTATAGTAAATTGTATTTGGAGTTAACATGGTTAAACATTTCAGTTTCAAACAGGTAGTTTACTTTTTTAAGCACATTAAGTACATGTTTTTGAAACTATTATGAAGAAAAAAAATTTAATGAAATTCACATTACTTGCTTCTACGGATTTTACAGCACGGCAGTCAGTTGTTGAGCCTTGGCTGAAAGATGGAAGAGGTCTTTGTCGATTTTTCGTAAGATTGGATGACTGTTTGACAGGGCTGTATTTGTAACCAAAAATCACTTACTATTTTATTTTATTTATTTATGATATTTACAACTGTATTAATAAAAAAAATACATTTAGTAAATTTGATAACAGAAAATAATAATATGAAATCACTTGTTGAGAGACTACCCACTGGTAGCAATCTAAAAAAAAAAAAACGTATTTACAATAGGAGATCTGGAGGGCATCCTCCCTTCAGACGCCCGGAGGGTTATCAGGGATAGAAGAGGAAGTAATGCTAGAGATGAGAGATTCGCGTGGTTCCGAAGTCCATCATGAAATGATAGGCATCATGGATTGGGAAAAATCGGAAACATCATCGTCGGTCGTCATGGGTTATTGGTGGCAAAGTAAGGAGCAACGAGGATTCCTCGAAGGACCCTGGATTGCAAGGACTGGACACGAGAGGAACTCGACGGCTTAGCGGAGCTCCAAAGTTAAAAAATCTACGAACTTGGCCTCATAGTCAAATTGTTTTACTTTTTCAGTTATGGAATCCATACGGTCAACTTACAATTTCTACACTAGCTATTTAAAAAGTGAAACATTTTTTCTTTTCAAATCAAATGAATCAGAAAATTCTTTATAGAAAATAGGTGTGCTTTGTAAAAATAATAATAAAAAAAAAAATTACTTTAAGCACCAGGCCACGGTGTTTTTGAAAATGCAAGCTATCAAACTTTCTTTGGTCTCCTCAATTTTTCTCTATATTCTTTTTTATCTGAAGTTCGATCCTTTCTGACAACAATTCAATAAATTTAATTATTTTAAAAATAATTTTCATTCCTAATCCACTGTTGACTTTGTTTAAATATAAGATCTTTTTCGATGTTACAAATCACAAAGTTCTGGTTTCTTCGTTCAACGAATAAAAAAATATTTAGATTGGTATACGTTTTGGAGTAAAACTAAATTTTCCATCAGAAATAAATATTTTTTATTAACCCATTTTAAAGTAAATTGACAAAACCCGTTAGTGAGGCACAAGAGACTTACACCCTAACAACTTAATACAGTAGGGCACCCGAGGGTGGCCCGAACCTCCCTCAATTTCCCACCCCTCAGACGCTATATATCATCATCCCCTAACTTTATTGGTCTATGGGCCCAGGAGGTGACAATTAGTCACCTGTCAATTAATTTAACACCCTTCACCCTCCCTGACAAATTTTGTATGTAAGTCGATACAACAATATTTGTAGTTGTCAAGGGCTCTGTGTGGGAGAAGATAGAAAGAAAAAAAACAACTCGATCTTACTTAAGGAAAAGATATTGTTATGATCCATCAAACTGTTAGGACGTTTCAATGGCAAAGCTCGCTGATTTAAATGTATTGTGATTTATTAATACAATTAATTCTAGTTACTGCACGTTAATAACCTTGATATTACATTAAAATACATGGTAATGTACATTGGAATTATATTTAAATAATAATAATAACTAATACATAAAATAATAATAACTAGATTCTGTTATTACAGGGGCTGATTTAATTGAAGTAACGGAAAATGAAATTAAAATATTAATATTATTTATACAATTAATATTATACATATTAGTTTTTTTTTTTTAATCTGAGTTTTCGACGGATTTATACGTTTAGAGGTACCCTGAGTCGAAATGACCAAGTCCCGAAAAATGGTCTGTGTGTTTGTATGTTAGCAGTCTAGCTCAAAAACGAAAAGTCCTATGAAACTGATATCACGTATTTTAGATAGGTATATGCCTTAGTTTTGACAGCAACTTTTTCCTTAAAATAGGCTAACCGGAAGTGCCACTTTATATCAACGATGAAACACATTTTCACAATTTTCTCAAAAACGGCTCTAACGATTTTGATTAAACTCGGTGTATTATTGTATAATTAAGTGGTATTTAATATCAATTAGGTCTTGTCCCCATTGATGTCACTTTACAGGGCTATAACTCCCAATGTTCATATACGTCTTCTTCTAAAGTACCTTTAATATGGTTTATTTTAAAAAGTTCATCACTTTACATTATTCAGAGTTACGAAGAAATATCACTTCTGAAAGAATTTGGTAAGCTAATAAAGGAGAAAAAAAATAAAAATGCTGAAAAACCTGCGTAGCTATAGACTGTAGCGCCTAAACGAATGTACCGATTTCATTGAAACTGCGCTAAAGTCATTTTCTCGACACCCTTCAAATTTATCTAGATAACATACTTCAGCGAAAAGAAGCTGAAAAAAGTTATGAGGGAAGGTAAAATTAAATTCCGAATAACTCAAAAAGTATACATTTTTTGGGAATGTTGTAAATGGTTTTCTAAAAGTTTATGGAATAGCCTAAAAAACAAAATAGTTAAAATCGGACAATTAGGAGATAAGATATGGTCTCCAGTTTTTTTTAATACGTTCTGCTGCAAAGGTTATATCCTTTGTTTCGGTTTTTGAATTTTGAATGTGTTAATTAGGTAATGCTATTTTTTTTAAATTATATCTGTATTAATTGCAACAAGTAAATTTCAATTGGTGCCCTCCAATAAAAGTTATATATTAGAAGGTCTCGAGGCAAACTCGAGGAAGGATTATCGGGAATCGAATAGGGTGGAAGATTAGGAACTAGATGGTTTGGATGGGCATGAAGTTTATTTTGGACGTATAGTAATCAATAAAATAAAAGGTAATTAGCACACATGGTGAACATTAAATTATGATAATGAAGTGACGAATACATAATAAATAAATAGCCGAATGGGCTAAAGCGTGTGCACTGCACCGCGAGTTGCCTGGCAACCGGATAAGAGATTTGAGAAGATTAAAAAGTAAGAGTTCGCATCCCGGTGCCGGAGGGGATTTTAAATTCCCCGCCCTCACCCTCCGGCCCAGGAAAATCCCGTATAGCCTTAAAGGTGGTAATTAAAGGTGATATAGGGAAGAACAAAAAAAAAAAATCTCGTTATAATATCCTAAAGGATAAAAAATCGTTTCCTTAACGTTCCTTTGGAATTTTATCGGGCTTTGCGTTTTAAAACCCAAAAATATACCTTTTTTTTTTGGATAAATCATAATTCTTGCGAAATGCCTTACGGTGTAGTAGTTGCCAATGTTATCATGTTTATTTAAGTTTTAAAAACTAAACTATTATTTATCTATTCTTCAACGAAATAAAAAGCAATTGAAAAGCTAAATAGACCTTCAGATAATATATGTAGACAATTTCGCATAATTTAATAAATAAGGTAAAAATGTAGTCAGGTATAGTTTCCATACTTTCTCTAATGGACTCCTATACTCATATGGTTGCACCAACATTGGTGATTAACGTTAACCATCTCTGTTAAGTAAATCACATTAAAACTTCACCAATGCCCAGTTGTTCGTTTTTAAAATTTGAGTCCAGTTCCTCCAAATAATTTTTAAACCTAGTCAGTTAACAAGGGGATTATTGTCACGTCATCTAATTTGTAACGTATTATAACAAGAACCGGTAATTGTAAAGAAACTTCGGTTATATTACGAAACATTAAATCCAATTTCGAATAAACTTGTCGAGTTATTACAGTGATTATCGCTTGATAATTATTACAAAGACGGTTGAAAAGAGGAAAAGATAAAAAAAAAAACAATTTTAATAAAATTGAAAGAAATTACTGTTTTCTATAGTTCCTGAATATTTAAAAATTATAGTAAACAAAAACACCGTTGGGTTAGCAAAAAAAAAAACTGCATGGATACAGATTGCGGAAGCAATTAATACCACCAATACGGTTTCGATTAGCAACTTAACTTAAAGACAGCCTACTTGAATTTTAAGAGGAAATTTAAAAAATCATAATAAATGAAATCATATTTTTAGTTACCCTGAAACACTTAAAAACAAAAATACTAAACTAATATTCTCTAAAGAAGCAAATATTTGATTGTTGCTAGAAAAAACCGAATTTACGGTAACACTTTAACATTGTTTAAAGATTTGATCAAGGTCTCACGTTGGATTAGCTAGTTATGATAGCTTATGTTGTTAAGGCTAATCAACATTAGTGCAATAAAAATTCTGTTAATCAGTGATAAATTAATCAAAATTAGTCAAATTAAAGTTAACAATAGTCGGTACAAACTGGTCTTAGTAAGTGAGAGAACAACAAATCAAGGCTCTTTCTAACCAAACAATATATCTTGATCGAGTACAATAATGGATTAGTATAAGTTCAGGGATAACTGCCTTACAATTAAATTGGAGGCATATTTTCCAGTGAAACAAGCCAATCACAAATTAAGTATATTGTTACTTTAGCATAACTATCATGAATATGAATAGCATAACCAATAGTGTTTAAGTTTAATAGACTATCTTAAGAATATTAAAGTGTATAAACAAATAACAATGTACTGACGAGTTAGAGAGAGCAATAGATATGGAATATGAGGGTTCTCAATGGTCTATACCAGTTTTTAAAAATATTTAAGAAAAAGGAATTCGG
The DNA here is from genome assembly GCA_928085145.1 of Nezara viridula. Classification (NCBI taxonomy): domain Eukaryota; kingdom Metazoa; phylum Arthropoda; class Insecta; order Hemiptera; family Pentatomidae; genus Nezara; species Nezara viridula. Next base: position 62,051,952 of record OV725077.1, on the reverse strand, counting down.
AAATATATATATATATATATATATATATATATATATATATATATATATGCTCCCTTTAGTCGTTTCATATATTTGTATATTATAAATTAAAAATAAGATTAAGTAAATATTATATACTTGTTACCCATAGTCGCTAGTTATAATGGCAGAGATTGAATTTGATCGATCGAATGCAGTACCTATAGGAAGGTAGGGAAATTAGTTTCGCATCCTCTGACAGGACGATATCTGGCATTGGCTTTGGGGCACCCCCGGTGGAGAGCCTCAAGAAAGCTGACTATAGCAGGCAGTAAGAAGAAGATCCGCAGATAGGGATCCTTGTTCATGACAGCTCTTGACAGATCCTCTATAATTCTAATTACAGAAGAAGATAGCGATCTAGGGGCCCAGCCTGCACTGCGGCAATTAGGCTACGACGCCTGCGACTTCCTGATAACGAGTTCTATCAAAGGCCCTCCTCCCTCCCCCGGCTCAGAAACATTTTCACATTCCTTCAACCCCCTCACCCTCGTACGGAAGAAGCGAGTGTGTTTGCTCTTAATGCTCCTTCGAACTTCTCCTTAATTTATCTGAGAAAAGTTGCCTCCTGACTCCTACAGATATGAGGTTTAAGGTCCGCCATTTAATGACAAATGGAAGAAACTTCACCAAATTCTTACTGGGCTTTTATTGGCACCCGTGGATTTGTTGTTATTTTTAATTTTAATATGCAGACTAGTGCGATAAGCATGACAATTGTATTATGCAGAATTGAAATAAATAAAAAATGTTTTCAGATAATATTGTAAGTAATATTCAGCCAACAGATAATAATCTTAAAACAATAAAAAAAAAAAAAAAAAACATTTCTTACGCCTGTTGACGTTGAATTTTTCCCCATGAGTCTTCTTTAACAATTTATGGGGCTGTTATAGACGATAGTAGTGATCGTTTGGTTTTCTACTCTTCAAGGTATCTAGAGAGCACTTGGTTTACTAATCGAACGAGGTCAAAATTAAGAAACATTCTTGAAGAATGATTAGCAGTCTTCCACCCAGTTTTTTATTGGGTAGGAGATAATCAGCCATATACCCAACTTCCAACCTGGAGGACCAGGAGCTGTGGTGTAAGACACAGGGCTCACACACTTCCCTATGCGTGAGGACATTATCGTCTCCTTGCGGCAATCGAACCAGCGCCGTAGTGGTTTAAGTAGTCGAGCACTTATTAATTTTTTTAATAATTTGTTTGTGTTATTAATTACCACGAATGCGATTTGGACATTTGACATATAATTCGTCTTGCGCCTACAATATCACCAAGAGTTTTGTCAGGAACATTCCGTAAACCTTGACAAACGAACTGGATTTCGACCTCAGCATCCTTTAGCAAAAGTGCAAATCAAATTACCCAAAAGCTAGAACGTAACGATGATCTTGATTGACTGCTCAAAAGCTTTCCATTTCGTTTCAAATTCCATTCTAATGTTTCACATTCTAACGTTTCAAATGTTGAAATGTTCGCAATGCCCAGAACAGCTGTATTCTATTTTGCAATCGTTCCTCAATGACCGAAATCTGATTGTACTTGTTGGTGATGATTACTCGAATACAATATCTTTGACATGTATACAATAACTCTAGTTGTGGTCCTTTCACCAGCTCTGTTAGACATTTCACTTCTGAAATAATGGGCAAAAATTATTTGAAGGCATGTGTAATGTCTTATGCAGACGACATTGCTATATACAACAGCAGTATGAACGGTACAAAAGCATTAAAAAAAGTGGAACAGACCTACAATATCATAACAAAATTAACTGAAATTGTTAAATATACAAGTAAATTCAACAAAAACCGATTGTATACTATTATCGTTTCGAAAAAATATGAAAAAATTACCTTAAAAATTTCGCAACAAAATATCAAATGATTTGGTCTATCTTGGAATTAAATTTCACAGGCATCTAAAATTTATTGCTCTTTTCACTATAAAATTATCAAAAGTAAGACAAAAATCCTAAAAATTCAGCCACCTCTTCACAACCCCAAACCTTAGCCTCAGATTAAAATTACTCATCTACAAAAGCATTCTTCGTCCTACTAATCTCTATGGTGCTCCGCTATTGTTTCAGATTTCAGAAAACACAAGCAAGAGACTTCAAAAATTCCTTAATGGAATTTTGAAAAGAATATCTAAAACACATCATTTGAAAAAGAAAAACCTCTTAAATTTGCCCAGCGTAACTTAATTTATGAAGAGAAGATAAAATTTTATGATTTTTTAAAATATTCAACCAATAGTGAATTCAATACAACATTTCCGGCAGTTCCTCGGCGGTGGCAAAATATATCTGTATGGTAGATTTTATGTTAGCCTTAAAAAAAATTATCAAGATAGATTTGTGAGCTCCACCACCTATATTAAAAGTCAAGAAATATAAATTAACAGAACTGAGGAAGGTTAAACATATATGAAACTGAGGTTACAAAAAAAAAAATTAAAAAATCATGCAGCCCCTATAACTGAATAAAAAATATCAATATGGATAAATATAAAAATACTAGTGTGAAAGTACACCAATCAATCAATAATAATATAAAAATATTAATCATACCAATAAAAAATATGTAAGTTAACATCAATATAAGTTTCATATTTCATCAAATATATGAAAATAATAAAAAAAAAAAAAAAAATAGGAAACATAATGCCATAGTTAACTCACATCCCCAGCACTTCACATAAATTACAAAATCAAATAAATGGGCACAACATTTGAAATTTTGATTTACAAACCAGAAATATTGTGAAAAAAAACTCTATTCCAAATTAAAAAATTCATTTTGGCTGAAATAAATATTTGGAATAGACAATGACGACAAACAACGAAAGACGACCGCTTCATAAATATGTTTTATAACTTATACTTACCAACTATAATAAGATTTAAACTGAAAATGAACAGTGCAAATTTTACATAAAACGGTTTTATCTGACGAATATTGATACATATCGCAGTAACAGATAAACTCTTTTCGACAATAAACAGTATCATTTAATAAGAAGGATAGTTCTTCAAGTAGATAATTGGCCGCTAAAGGAAAAGGATATTTTCAAGGAATCTAATAAGAAGATGGAATAATGCAGAACATTAGTGTTGCCCAAAATCGGTAAAAAAATCAATTTTTGAATTAAAATTGAGGCAAAACAGTTACTAATTCTTGATAATTTTAGTTAATATATGTAAATAATTCGTGTAACCAATATACATTTGCATCTAACTCTTCTAATTTTTCATTCAGACTTAGTTAGGTTTCTCCTATATAAAAAATTACAGTGATATCGCTCCAGTAATAAGTTAATAGGAAATTGCAAGACTGATACGAGAGTCTTGCGCAAGACCAAGACCTAGACCAAGACTGAGTTTGCAAGACCATTTTTCAAGATTTGGTCTCACATTTGGACAACACTAAGAACATTGAATATTTTTAAGGAATAAATAAAGAAAGGAACTGTAGGTACCAATATATTATATAGACCACGCCAATTTTAGATATTTAACTTTTATTAAAAATAATAATGAAAACTTTATTTTTAAATGGACTTTTTTGTTAAAATTAAAAAAAAGAATTAAGAATACACTGTAGCATCTGAGATTTTCAAGTCTTTAAATATTGGTATTGAAGCTGTTTTTTTAAATCGCTAAAAAATTTTTTTTGAGGATTACGAGTAGTTCTTAAAAAACATTCAATTCTTGGAGAGGAATATTTTTTTCTTACCTGTTCTACAACGACTACCTATCTTTGATTCCCTATCATGCCCGCTTGATTTTTCGCAAGGCGTGCAGAAATTTCTTATCGAATTTCTACTCGGGTTATTTTTATAAGAAGATTTTGATTTTTTCGAGAGACTAGATCTCACTTTCAGCATCATTGATTTTTTTTTAAAATAACAATAAAATTACTACAAATCAATTCGAAGACTGAAGGAATGAACGAATAAATGAAAATTCGAGTAGAAATAACTAGAGAAGCAATTTTTATTATTCAATACTTCAAGTTCTATTCCAAGAATATTTCTCACTTGTGTTCACTTCTTCCTTTCGTAATGTAAAATTCGATTTTTGGTTTGTCACAGAATTATTTACCTTCCTCATATTTTTCTTTGTTCAGTCATGAATTTTAATTGGACAGCATTGTAAAATAAAAAGGTAAATATTAACACAAACATTTACATTTGTATTTATAAATCGTCTAACTAATCACAAAAAATGCAAAAATGTACAATTTAATCCAACAAAAATCAATATTGTGCAATTTAAACCCAAAACGACAAAACGTGCAATTTCGTGCAATATCAAATGTAAAAGGTATGTTATTCTACTGATCTTGAAATGGATTACGGAGTTTTTACACGCAAGCGAATAAAATTTGCAATATCATGGAAATCCTGTTTCTATTCATAACAAATAGGCACACCAAAATATCGAACAATGTTTATGTTAAAAACGGGATCGCTATTATTGAGAGCTTATTCTTTCCATCTGCGACGAAGATAAACCGAAAATATGAGGTGGAGCAGTTGATCCAATATGTCTGAGTGACGGATCAGCCCTAGGGAGGTAGATATGGGCGGTCGGTGACGGATGGACATATTTCTTGGATGGTCGGACAAATGTCGGGCAAAGCAAACAGACGGCTAATACAGACCAAGACCGATGGTAGCTGATCCATCACGGAGCTATCGATAGTGGCCATCCCATCCCAGGCTAATTGCACCTTTCATAACCCGCTCTTCGTGAGGCAGGCGAGCCTTTCATATAATAAAGCTGTTGGCTCACGTCAGGGCGGAAGTCCTCATTATGTACCTTTTTAGCAGGTTCTGCATCGATTGGTGTCGAGTAGTACAGTCTCCTTCAATCGCACGAAACCTTTCATGATCGCCATTCTCAAATTCTTCATGTGAAAAAATCAAAGGCCGTGATTATTATGTTACGTTATGACGTTACTATAGCTTTTAAATCTTAAATATTAAATAAAACTTGAAATTAATATTTAAAAAAAAAATGTATTATTCAAATCATAATTACGTTGTTTACGCTGTTTTGTAATAGAACATCCAGATCGCCATACATTATTTTTGTTATAATTGTACTTAATGTAAATTATCCGATAGTAAAGATTATATCTATCAATTGAAAAAAACACAAATCAAATTACGTTTCCGGTCAACCTTTTCAAGAGCACGGAATGAAATTTGATTAATTGTTTATCTGAGAAATAAGAAGTATATAAATCCCTGTTACTTTTTGCATATTTCTTATTTATTTAATTGTTTTATTTGTACTAATTATTTCGTATATTTGTACTTTTTTTTTTTGTAATTTTCTAAAAGGAAAAAACATTTTCTTTGCGCATAGTTTCGTTAGTATTATTGTTATGATTATATTACCGTTATCTCTTGTTTACATTCCATCTTTTTTCTAATTAACATGCTTTTATATATGTCATTTTTCATACATAATTTTATTTCTAATAATGGCCCTTGCTTTGGTCGAAACGTCGGATTTGTAATATAATAATGAAGAATAGATTTTCAAAATAAATTTAACTGTTCAATTTTTGTATAATATATTTGTTTGTATTTTTTGTATAATCGCCTTGGTCTCGCATTTGGGGAACACTAATGCCCAAATGCGAGTCTTGGTCTTGCGCACTCAGTCTTGTTCTTGGTCTTGGTCTTGAGCAACATTCTTGAAACAGTCTTGCAGTTAAGTATTAGCTTATTACTATAGAGATATTACTGATTTTTTTTAGATGGGAGAACCTTAACTAAGCACAAATGGAAAATCAAAAGAGTTAAATACAAAAGTATATTTGCTATAGCAATTCTTAACATATAGTAACTAAAATTGTTAAGTATTAGTAACTATTTTGTATTAAATTTTATTGAAAAATCGATTTTTTATTTACCAGT